>PVKV010008583.1:5804-87012 GCA_004027835.1 Alouatta palliata | reverse complement strand
AGACAACAGATGCTGGAGAGGATGTGGAGAAATAGGAACACTCTTACACTGTTGGTGGGAGTGTAAATTAGTTCAACCATTGTGGAAAACAGTGTGGCGATTCCTCAAGGACCTAGAAATAGAAATTCCATTTGACCCAGCAATCCCATTACTGGGTATATATCCAAAGGATTATAAATCATTCTACTATAAGGACACACGCACACGAATGTTCATTGCAGCACAGTTTACAATAGCAAAGACCTGGAACCAACCCAAACGCCCATTGATGATAGACTGGACAGGGAAAATGTGGCACATATACACCATGGAATATTATGCAGCCATCAAAAACGATGAGTTCGCGTCCTTTGTAGGGACATGGATGAACCTGGAAACCATCATTCTCAGCAAACTGACACAAGAACAGAAAATGAAACACCACATATTCTCACTCATAGGCGGGTGTTGAACAATGAGAACACATGGACACAGGGAAGGGAGCATCTCACACTGGGGTCTGTCGGGGGGAAAAAGGGGAGGGACAGCAGGGGGTGGGGAGTTGGGGAGGGATAGCATGGGGAGAAATACCAGATATAGGTGAAGGGGAGGAAGGCAGCAAATCACACTGCCATGTGTGTACCTATGTAACAATCTTGCATGTTCTTCACGTGTACCCCTAAACCTAAAATGCAATAAAAAGTATATATATAATTAAAAAAAAAAAGACACTGAAAAAACCTAAAGTTAATCAAGTCACAAATAATGCATGTCTAGGTTTCAGAAAAATATTGAGAAACAAAGATATGATTTACCCTGAATCACACCTGAAACAATCTTTAAAATAGAGTTCCAGATATATTATTTTTTCATTAATTCATCATTTTTATTCTCTTTCTTTTGTCTCTTACTTTTTGTGGAGCACAGTCCTAAAAGGATTTAAAATAAACTAAAGACATGGACAAAAGGAAGAACCTATTTGCCAGTAAACTGTTTCTTTTGCACTATCCTTCAGAAGTGCTTGTTAAAACAAACTCTCTGCTATTTCTTTTATTTGTTTTTATGTTGTTTTCTAGTTGCATCTAGTGGCCTTAGGGAAGGAAATTATCTTTAGGTACTCCTAAATATGACTGAGTTATCTGAAATTATCTGAAATCAGATTGTATATATAAATTTAATATATAACATACATAGTGTCTTATTATTATTATACATTCTATAATAATTGTCCAGACACTAACTAAAGAACAGAAGTATAAATATTTTTAATAAATGTCCAAAATGTGTTTAAAATACAACCAAATTAAATTTTGTAGTATCTTTAGCAATTTGTAAGCAAAATAAACTGAAAGTTGCATGCCTTCTCAGGGAAAGACAGATGGATATGTTTTGCACAAGGAAAGTTGGAGTAAGTTTTTATTTAATAATATGAAGATAATGCGAAGTATTCACTAGGTCATATTACAGAAAAGAAAATTTCAGTTGTTTATATTTCTTCAGATGCAAATTATCCCACTTCATGATACAAATTATTATTTGATGTTTCAATAACATGAGTGACAGTATAGTGATACGTGTGGTGATACTGAAACTATGCTTTGGAGTTAAACCTACTTGGATTCACATCTCAACTCTGACAGTTACTATGTAACCTGAAGCAAATTACTTAACTCTGTGAGCCAAAGCTCCCCCATCTGCAAAGGAGCATTAAGTCTGCCCACCTTATAAGAGCCCCATGAAGATTAAATTAAATAATGTATACAAAAGTGTTTAACACAGTGCCAGGCACATAGAAACCACTCATACATTTAATTTTTGTTGTAGTAGTCATTTCTGTTGTCTTAATATTAGTGGCCCATGTTTTCATTGAGGGAAAAAAATGTTACTTAAAAATTCCTCATGTTTTCTCTTTAGAGTCTCTTAGTGACCAACTTGTGTTGATTATAAGAAAGCTGGAAGGTTTAAAGCAGGATTCTATATATGAACTTCTTGCTCCTTAATATACAGTGATGTTAATCACACAATGAACTCATCAGACCTACTATGCAGTATCTACTCTTTGTAAGTTAACTGACTACTCAGGTATTTTCAGATAATAATCAACATTGTATGAAAAGGTTTTTGATAGGATCATCTGAAACATTGGCTAATTTTGAACACCAATCTTTCTTCATTAAAATGAACAACATCTCAATAGGAAGTAAAACAGGGCCATGTATAATTTCAAAGCAGTTATAATTTCAAACAGTTATATACCAGCAAACTTATCAAGCTGGCCAGTTTCCTGAGGGTCTTTTTTTCCTTCCGTGACATGAAGTAACAATGTAATTGCAAGCATACAGCATGGAGGTATTTTGAGAAAAATCAGAATGGAATAAAGTACTCTGTACCAATTTCAATATAGGCATATGTATTTTTAAAGAATTAACATCATTTTAATTATATACTTACATGTAGTCACTCAATAAAAATGTTCCCACTTGTACATTGTAAGACTTTGCATAGACTAAATTAAAAGATTTATGGCAACAGTAACAAATTTACTTCTATACAGTGCAGTAATTTTTGTGGTAATATTAATTTGAATACCTAATAAAATACTAAATAGTACTTCAAAACATCATAAATTTTAAATTACAACTTAACACTATGATATAGATTTATGCTCATTTTCTTTGGGGGATCTATTATTATTCAATATCTGACCATCTTCCAGCCAGTTAAGAGAAAATTCGAAGACCAAATTTGGCCAGAATCTTTTCAAAGCTGAAAGCACTTTTGTGTGCCTGTTAAACATCCAGCATTATTTAATAACACATTATTTATACAAGAATGGAGGTGAGCCTAATTTTGTAGAAACAAAGGCACATCAGTAGTTTATGAAAGTAGCAATCTTCATAACTTACAGGGCGTAAAACTATGCACAGCTGCTTGACTACTGAATGTCTTGATTACATAGCTGAAACAGGTGATCTTACCCTCATGGTAGTAAAATAATGTCTTATCTTAAAGAATGTTGTACATAACCTTCATAATTTTTTCTTTACATGCCAAACATATGACTCAGAATTATTATTTTTCTCACATGTTAGAAACTATTAGGGGGAAAAAAACTCCATAAAGATAACATAGATTTTACAGTGATTGTTTGTCGACAGCTGACATAGACAAGTTACACTTATGATCAAAGATTGAAAAGGCATTAAAAAATGAAAAAATTTGCAGTTATTCAGAAAAAAATATATTATTCCATTGAATTATGCCTTCAAAATTTCCTTTTAAAGGAAAGACATACAAAACTTGGAGAAATTTGGTTACCTCTTTTTTTTATTAAGTCAACAAATAATCATTGATTATTTCCCTTGCCAGATTGAGCATACATAGTGAAAAAATTCAGTCTATGTTTTTAGAGAATTTTAGTTGCTGTTAGTAATGTTTTTAATAAACATAGCAATCATTCAAAGCATGCAGATTAATAAAGAGTAAATGATAGAAAAAAAAAGTTTTACCTTGGTGAATTTAACATTGATACTTGGAAAGATGTTAAATCACTTTTCATTTCTCAGTCTTGCAGTGCTCTTACTACAAAACATCTACAAAAAGCATTTCCTCTGAGGATAATACATCTGTCCTCTATCTTTTGTCTTATTCATCCTTCAGGTCATTTCCTGTCAGAAAAGATTTCCATGCCCTTTTGCTTGTGTTGGGTTAGACAGCCTGCTGTGTGCTCTAAACTTACCCACTCTGACTTGGAATTCTCCCTTGACTCCAAACTGTTAATTCTGTAAAAGCATGGGCTGTATATTTGTTTACTGTTGTATCCTTAGTCTAGCAAAAGGAGGCATAAATAACTTGGTTGAATTAATTTTAAAAAAATTAAAAAGTCACTAGCCTTTAAGATTTTGTATGATGTCTTCATTATTCATGCAAACAAAAAAAGGAAACTATGTACTACCTACAAGTGACCTTCCTATGAGAGCTGCCTCAGTGTGAACCAGATAAACCAGGCCTATGGTCAGAAGTACAGTTAGAGACCCCATAATATACCAAAAGACTCCTGAAGATTAGGCTACTGGCACTAAAACAAATTGAGAGTGGATTTGCCAACTTTCTTGACTGCTTTCAGTTCTCTCTTCCTATACATACGCCCTCTCCTCCCTTCCATGCTGATCACCAACTCCAGGATCAATATTAGTAAGCAGACCCCTGTCTCAAAATTATTAGTCCATTGCTTGTTTTCTAGTATAGCTTATTTAATTATTAGTCCATTGCTTGTTTTCTAACATGGCTTATTTAATTTAGTCTTTTTCTCTTGTTGTCTCCTCTTAATGCAGATATTCCTTAAACCAATATCAACTATGAATTACTAATTTTTTTCTATTTTTGACATGCATGGATTAGTTGGCAGTCAGGTAGAAACAAGAATAATTGTCATGAAGGGCCTCAGCTTTTTTAGAATTGGTCTTCACTATCCCCTGCCAATCAACCTTCCAGTGTCACCAGTGGTAACTGTGCCTGCTTATATTGTTGGCCTCTACAATAAACCAAATTTTTCACCAGTTCCTGGAAATCACTTAGAAAGACCTAAGTTAAATTGGTTCTGGAGGCCAATTTTTTTTGATGATAGAAGTGAGAGGGATGTGAGGTGTATTTCTGTTTTATTTCAGCAAGGCTTTTAACTCTTGCCCACATTAAATTTTCGTGATAATTTAGTAATCTATTTCTTATTTACAACTAATTTTAAATGTGTAATAAATTAAAGGATAAATCTTCCTCCCTTCTTTCACTCTTTCACCTCTTACATTGGACTAAGTGCTGCTGCTTGTACCATTGGAAGATTTAAAAAAATTAAAAGTGTAATATGGTACTTGTCTTCCCAGAACTGACATTTTAGTGACAGTGCCAAATGCAAACAGAAAGAACAATAAGACAAGGCATATGTGCTGTACACAGATAGAAAAGCAATTGGAGCACAAGAAGAGAGTAAGACTATTACTGGCTGTGAATTTAAAATCTCAAGTAATTGACTTCTTCAAAGGCTATGGAGATTAATTCATTAAATTTATAGCCCTTTCATCAGGTTATATTAAATTTCTAAATAGATTTTAGCCAATAAATGAAATGTATTTCTTTATTGAAATAATTGAAATAGCAACAACTTTTGTTCAAACTACTTTTTTGAAAAGTAAAAGTTTACTGTTGTAGGTACATATACTAAGAATTTTTTGATCATATTAGGATCCTAAAGCAGTTTTAGGTTATGGCATAAGAAATGTTTTTGGTCAGTTTATAGATTGCCCAAGTAATAGCTATTAGGCATCATTTCTTGTTACAGGAGGGTGGTCCTATAAATCTGCTCAGAACTCAGAAAGTATTTTAAATTAGCCTTAAATTATACTGCAGATCCCTGGATTTCCATCTGGTATTTATGCACAAAATACTACTCTAATAATCTGAAATCATATATAATCTCCTGACTTTGGCATACATGCTTGGTTGGTCATTATTAAAACATTTGTTCAGGTCAATTGTATAGTTTTTTTATTTGGTTCAAGCAAGTTAGTGGTGACTTTGTTCAGTTCTTGACAAAATTGAAGATAGATCCTTAGACACTAGCTCTCAATCTGAAATTTAATAAAATTTAAATGTTCTAACCAAACCAGGAACTGGGAATGGAAGTGAGGGAGAGAAGTGTTATGTTGTCAAATAAGTTTGAGAAATCATGTGTACTCTTTTCCTAGAGTTTTTAAAATTCACGTTAGTATAGACTCAGAGAAATTCTGCTGCAACAAATTGTTCAATTTTGTTCAATCTGATATTTCTCGGTGGTTAATTACAGAAGCCATGCTGCAGGAAATAGCACTAATGTATCAGGGGCACTAGTTTTATAAAGAAACACGGTTTGGAAATACCACCTTAAGAAAATTCTGCAAGCCCTGTGTATTCTGAATTTGATCTCAAATTTTCTTAGCGTTACCTACAGTTACATCTAAAGTTCGAATAGGCAGATAAAATGGGAAATATTACAATAGAATATAATAAATGTGGTATTTGAGGATATTGAAATATGTCTTATTTCTTTTAGATTAATCTTAAAAATAAACTGTTTCAGAATAATCCTGATAAATAAGCAAAGATTGTTATAGTTTTAGGCACAAAATCAACTAATAGATTCAAACCTCCTATTTGAGTAATACCTGTAATAATCTACTATCATTTCAACTCCTCTGATTACTATCTGAAATTATTATTTCAGTTTCTAGTTAAATTCAATCACCAGCATTTTAGTGGTTTTGTTTCTCCCTCTACTCTCCTATCATTCCACTATCCTCATTCTTTAAGTGCATGAAGAAAGTTAGTGGAGCTATATTTTATGAGAAACCTTTGCTTTAAGTTTACAGAAGATTTAAAATCCATTAACATTTATATAAAGTATTTTTCATTTTTTCTTTTGCTCTTTTTCCTCCTGTTCAAAAAGATATTTTCTTCCTATTTATTTTTAGATGGACACTAGCTAATGACTCTAGCAAGTACTCATAAGCACCCCAGTAGAAGAGATTACTTTCTTCTGGAGGGAAGTTAACTAAGCAAATGGAGAATCTCTAGGGCCACTTCTCCTCAGTATACATCAAATTTTTTTCCTCTGAGAATGATGTTGCCTGCCTAAAGACAGGGTTTTACCTGGGCGTGGGTACTGGATAATTCTCCTCTCTCACTCCCCATCTTAATCACTTTGTCTTTATGTATTACTACACAAACCCATTCATACACATAGTTAAGGAACTTTAAAGACATTTTTGTTAGTGAATTTGATATGACTTCTCTACTAAAGATGTGCTCAGTTATAATCTCAATGCAGATGTAAAACTTGGTCCAAAAGCAATTTATATTCAGTGACTTTTTAACATGGTTTTCCAAATGATGTGAAAGGCAGAGGATTTTCATTTACAACATATTTGAGGGATAAAAAGGTTAGATATTGTTTAGTAAAAGAGTTTGCATTGAAGGCTATTTCATTTAACAAGAGTCATTTTTCTTCATATTACTTAAATGTACACTATTGTATGTTATATATATAAAATTTTTAAATGAAAAAGTATTGTATTCCAGTAGTGATGTTAGGGAAGTTACTGTACTACCAAAAATTGTCTGATACAAAGGAAGAAAGCTACGATCCTTAGAAAATAAAAAAAGCTTTGCCTTAATGTTGTGCATCATTCCAGTCTTAAAAAAAAGAACAATCCTCTAGCTTTGTGTCCTTTCTCTGATCTGGATAGATCCTTGCTTTGGTTTGAATGTCTCCTCCAAAACTCATATTGAAATGTAATTGCCATTGTGATGGTATTCAGAAATAGGACCATTAAAAGGTGATTAAGCTGTGAGGGCTTCAACCTCATGAATAGATTCATGTCATTTTTTCAGAAGTGGGTTTGTTACCAAGAGAGTGGGTTGTTACGGAAAATGAGTTCAGCCCTGTCTGTCTCATACTCTCTTACCCTCATACGTTCTTGCCCTTCAACCTTCCACCATAGAATGACACAGCAAGCAGGCCCTCGCCAGATGCCAGTACCTTGATATTGGACTTGACAGCCCCCAGAACTGTGAAGAATAAATTTCTTTTCTTTATAAATTATCCAATCTTCAGTATTCTCTTATAACAACACAAAGCAGACTAAGCCAACCCTCTAGAATTGTGGTTACTTTCCCTTGGGTTTTCTAGTCTGGAGGTTGTCTCCTTAAATCTCTGCCTTTGAACTTTGTGAGGAGGCCATGAAAGGTAAGATCCTAATCTGGGAGCATCTGAGTTCATAGTCATAAGATGGCTCATTTAAGTGCAGAATAAGTTAACATTGATGCCTGTACTTCCAGTACCCTACTGTAGCACCACTTTAAAGTGTTAGAAGACATTCAGACCTGCCTGTCATTTGTGAGACTGTGGCACAAAACCTATTCTTCCCTGCAGCTAACTTATTCACCAAAGCAGTCTTCTTAACATAGTAGCTACAGAGCTGTCATCACATGCATTTCCAGGCAAGTTCATCAAATGTTGGAGCCATTGAAGTTTGTCAGATAGGTCAGATGAGCCCTGAAGAACCGTCTCAGTGCATAATTCAGAGATTTATGCCTAACCAAGTCTATTACAAAATTCTCTAGGGTTCAAGTTAACTTTGAACCCCTCTACAGATTCCATTCCAAAGACACCTGGGTGGTCCAGGCTGAATTAGAATTCGTGGTCTCCATAAGCAGTCGTTCACAACCTTAGCTGCACTTTAGAATCATTGGAGAACTTTAACCAATACTAATGCCTGGTCCTTCCCGCCTTTGTGAGATTCTGACTTAATTCCCCAGTAATCTAATGTGATCCCTTTAGTCCAGTGGTTCTCATCCTTGGCAGCACATCAGAATTATCTGGGGAGCTTTTAAAATTCCTGATGCCCAGACTGTACCTCAGATCAATTTAATGAATTTTTTTTGTGGGTGGAATCTGGCATCAGTTTTTTTTTTTTTAAGTTCCCCAGCTGATTGTAATAATTTAGCCAAGGTTGAGAAATGAAAAAATCTAGAAAAGGCAACCCCTTCAATATCTAAGAGCTGACTTATTGCATTCTCTGTAATTCACCTGGGTCTCTGAATGATCTAAAACTATAGGCTAAAGAGTTTTCGTACAGCTAAGTCATAGGGGTCAGTCTAGATGAGGATTTACAAAAGAGATAAGAGATGATAAAATATGCATTCATGGCAATGAATGAACTTACTGGCACTTCATTAGTGCCAGGCACATGTGCTGGCCAGAAAAAAAAAAAATTATAAAATTAAAAACTAATTAAAGAAAGCCAGTATTTCCAAATCTGCTCCCCAGCAATTTATCCATTCTCCATAATTTAAAGCCCTAACAAGTTACTTAAGAGAATGCAGGTCACCAGTTCTACAAGATTCTACGTTGTCTAAAATTTCTGGGATTTTGGTTCAACTCCATAGATACGTTCCTTATTATCTATTTTTTAAAGGCAGGGATTGTCCTTACATTGTTATTTTTTATTCTGATAATGTGAATTACTGTTTTTTTTAGATAACTTGCTAAGAACTGTTTAGAATATAAGCAAATTTGCCATCTCCATACTCAGAGGCGATATGTGTATTTGCTAGCTTCTAACAGACAGTATTGTTAAGTAGGAGCCTATCCAAAGAATTGTTGACAGATGAGTCCCTGAAGCTTTTGTGTCCAAAGTCAAATTCAGCAATGCTGTGTTTATTTGCTTTTTGCCAATTGTTAGGCCATATCCCATCACAGTCTAACAGTCCAAAAGAGAATATTGCCAAATCATTGGCCAGTTTTCAGAATGACTAACCCTTTTCTAGCTATGGAACTAACAATGCTTAATTATAACCAAGTGAGGCAGTTTATGACAAGGAGTTCTTTAAAGGAGTAGATGATACTGACTATTATTGGGAAGAGCACAACTTTTTAGTAATTGGATTCCAAAAGCAAGAAATTATCCTAAGGGATTAGGTTCTGTCTTCCACATCTGTTTCTCGGGGCAATCACTGAGTGCCCAGTGCACTGCTGCCATCTCTCACTCAGCACCTCAATACTCAGCTTAAACAGCAGTGTTATTTCTGCCAGGTGCAGAATGATAGTCTCTGTCTGCTGTTGGACTGCCTAGTGCAACAGTTACCTAAATTCACCCTCTGGTCTTGTCCCCACGGGGAGAGCTCTGACAACAAAGGGGAAGTACTGACCATTCATTTCGTCCTTTTATGATGTTCTCAATGCTTTTCTTCCACAGAGAAAATGAATATTGACTGCATTTTGAATGTGCACTTTGGAGGGACATTTTATTCTTTTATTATTATGATGTTTGTTAAGGTTAGGTACCAGTTCATCACCTGGAAACCCACTGTTAGGCTGAATGTGAAGCCACCAGAGACACAAGTAAAGAGGAGAGACTTTCTACCCGCTGGGTAACAGTAGTACACAATCCTTATGACCAGTTCTCTAGTAACAACTTCTGTCCCCTCTAGAGTTAGAAATGTGGTCCAGTATTGCTTGGCCTCTCATAAATTCCCCCATCTTCATAGTTCTTATTTATTTGTCTACTAATACAAGTCTTATTTCCATTGGGTTCCTTGGTGTACTATTCCTGTAATGTATTCATTCTAATCTAAAATGTTTCACAAAAAAACACAGCAATTAACGTAGGACTAAAGGAAGTGACAACCTCATAATCCAGGATACTTTAAGTAATTTTTTAAAATTCTCTAAAGCTGTGAGACATTAACAGTCACATCCACTTCCCCATCACTCCCTTTTATTTCTCCATGCCCTCCATCCATTTGCCCCAGCCCAAAACGTTCTAAAAGCAGAATTATACATCCATTTATTTTACTTCTCCTGCTAGCTCCAATCCATATTTCCTAGTATCTTAAAAACCACATTCCTGTGTGAAAGCTGTGCTTCTGCTAGTGAATAGTCTTCTGAAGCCTATTGATTGACATTCTCAGGTCAGTTCTCTTTCATTCGAAAAACAGTCATGAGAAAAGATTGGGGACTTTCTTATGGTAATCAAAAGAACAATTATATTTTCCATAGCTGACATCTTACTTTTCATGTAAAACTTTATCTTCCAAGACATTAAAATCTATAATGTTGAAAAAATTTAAGGCATCAAAACATTGAAAATGAAATTCTAAGTTTGATTCTGATCTTCACCACTTTCTGAATCCTGCTGCATTTCATTCTAGTAGGCAATCCAATTACATTTTACTCTGATTTTAATGAAAATAGGAAGGAAACATTCTTTTGTTCATTTATTTGTTCATTCATTCAGTTAATGATTGATGAATTTAAACAATCTTTGATTTTTATAATTTCAAGTTTCTATTCTTGTTATTTTAAACAGAATCTGAGCATTTTCTTTGTACCTGGATTTCCTAATATAGCAGCTTCAACTTCACATGTCAATTAGCACATTTAGGTATAGACATTCAGTCTTAAAATTATTATTGTAAGGCTACCCTTCAAATAATAGAAAATGGCTATCAGAATTTTCTTCTAACATGTTATTTTCCATATATTCTTCACTGTAGCATTTCCCTCTGTACCTAAGGACTGCCTATGGGGAAAAAAAGTGCCTTATACTCTTTTTAACTTTCGAGAAATCTTACTGACTCCTTCTTCAGTAAGATAGCCACATAACTTGACAATAATTTTAGAGTTTACTTAAAGGATTCTGATGAAAGTTTTTCTTTCCAGGATAATTCACGGTATTAAGGAAGTATATCATATATACAGCCTATAGAAAAACTTATAGAAGTGAAAATTATTTGCACATTGCATATCTTGTCTTTTTAGTACATTGTATTGTGACATTCTAATGTATAACAACATAGAGCAACTTTCTTTTGTTCTGTTGTACTATAGAATTAGTGTTAGAGGAGATGGTTTACAAAATTGGCTTTAGGGTTACTCAAAGTTAGCACTAAATTGTGTTTTAAACTATAAAATAATTTTAGCATTTTATTTATGTCTACTACTTGAGTTTCGTTGTTTCAGGAAATCTTAATACAAACAATAAAATTTACATATATGAGTGAACTCCAATTGAAGATATTCTTGATCCTAATAATTATGCATACCATTCATTTTCACTGGATTTTACATCTACTTTTTTATTTTTTCATTACTTGGTAAAAGAATTGAAAAGGAACTAGTCAGAATGTAGAATCCCACAGTGCTTCGGTTTTGTAACCTTGTTACTACAATTTGAAATTAGTTGTAATGGCTCATCCTGCCACTTTCATCTCATTCATTGTTTGAGATAATTATACAATGGATATTTAGGTTTCTTTATATTTATGAAATATATTCTGTGGTTTAAAATAGAATATAAGAACTGGAATGTATCTTGGAAATCATCTGTACCTATCCCATATTTTACAGATGAAAAAATTGAGTGTCAGAAAAACTAAGAAATTGTCCCCAAATGATTCATACAGGAATTTGACCCATGTGTCATAATTTTTACCTGGGCTCTGTCCTCTCCACCAGGTTTTATTATCCATGATAAATCTGAGTAACTTTTAAATAAATTGATTATAAGCCAAATTCTGTTGCTTATATAGAAGTAGATATCAAAAAAATTTTCTCCAAATAGTAATTCCTTAGATAAACTTTAGTATAATCAGAATGATTTTCCAGGACTAACGTGATACCTTTATGAATCTCAGTAATAATGATAAATTATAATAATAAAATCATAACTGTCAATTCATTAAAATGGCCTTAACATTCTATATCAATTATGGTTGAAAAGAAGGTCCTCTCATTTTCATATTGGAAACATAATTCTCTGAAATTCCCATTTATTGGTTGATTAGTGTGGAACCCTAAACGTCATTCAGTAAACAAGCATCAAAAGTTTGAAGTAATTGCTGCAAGCCTGGCACTGTGATTTGCACATGTTTACACCAGTATCCCAATGCATTCTTCTTCAAACGACTTTAACACAATTAATATAAAATGGTATATTAATAACAATGTTGTCTGAATGCTAGTAATGTAAACAAAATTTATTTTTGCTAAGCATTTTAAATTCTTGTGTGTTGAGGTGTGTATTTTATTCCATTAAATTTAATACTACTGAAGTTGGTTATTAATCATAATCATTAAATGAAAAACACAACCCTGATATTTCAACATAAGAATAACTGATTCCTGGGAAAAATGTAAGGCTTTTAAATTGAAACTCATGGAATTAACATCTCTTTCAGCTCACTTTTTTTTCCCCTCACATTTACGTTTTTCTTAAGGTAGCATAGAAGTTTTATGTCATACAAGATTTCATTAAAGAAAATGTTAGGAGGAATCTGTTTTTCTGCCTAAGTTGATAATTAATCAATCTAATACAAATTCATTACAACGAATAAGGATACCACAGACTCCCTTCTATTTTGTCATTATAGGCAATTGCAAAGAGTACATTTCTTAGCACAGATTAAGTATTTTACATCATGAAAATATTATTCCAAAGAAAATCAAATTAATAAAAATAAATTTCCTACTCTTTAAACTAGTGATAAGTAGCTTTTAGTGGTAATTTATAAAGTTCTAAATTAGCGCTTCTAATGAGTTTTGCTAGACAGTATTAAGTCACATTTTGGTGTGAATAATATTATTTACATTTTGCTTAACTTATGAGCATTTTGAGCACAAGAAGTATATGTTTTCAGATTGGCCTGGATTATCAGGTCCAACTATAATATAAGTAGATTTGCCCTGTTCCAAGAGATATTTTTAGAGGCATAGTTCAATTTAGAGAAATTAGATGACATTTTATTTAATTTTTTTCCAAGAAGTAAAAAAAAAAGCTGAGAAAACACATTACCTGAAAATTGATCCATTAACAGATTGCCAAGGTCATAAGCAGTACTTAAAATAAATTACTTACTGTAATTGTTCTTCATCTCTTGGGTCCCTTTTACTTTGCCTCTTTTATCAATCCTCAGATACCACTGTGTTCGACAGAAGAGTCTTCTCACTCTTATATCCCCTCCTTCCATGTAATCATAACTTCTTGTGTGTCGCTCAGGGCTGGAACAGTTCACATTTGTAGCCATTTGCTCTGGAGTCATGTCATTGCAAGCTAAAGATATAGTACCCACTAGACAGATAATATGAAAGCATGATCTGTAGAGCAAAGTTGGCAGGATCCATGTCAGTATCCATTTGTGCATTATAGTGTAGTGCTCTGGGTGTTCATGAATAACATAATGAAAATTAAATCTTGAGTTGATTGTTACTCCTAGGTCATTGACCTCTTCCTATCTATGAATTGTAGATTGATTTAAGAAAAAATAGTTGCTCTTTCCAGATTGTTAGCCTTATCCTTTTAGTTCCTAATAACAATGCAGGATTCTTCCTTAATAACTCTGTTGATATATTCTTATAAAAACAGTTCGCAGTAAGTTCAATGGCTGTGACGCTGTTTGCTACTTGACTTCTGTTTGCAATGAGAGATTAAGAATAGGGAGGAGAGGAGAGAGAAAGATAAAAAATTGTATGTATAAATTCTAGTGGGTAAGAAGTAGTATAATATACAGTATAGGTTATACTTTGAAGATACATTTAAAACAGCCTTCCTAGAGGATGTCAAAGTCTTTACCACTTTATGTGTAGATTTATAAAATTTATGCATGAGTAGAGATAAAACAGAATATGACTGTACCATTCATTCCAATTGCTATTTTGTGAGAAACATACTGCACTTAGAACTATTTTTTTAAATTAAACTTTATAATTACCACTAAGAAAGTATAAGTGCTTTCTCCCTAGACTTCTTTATTATATGCTTTTACATTTGTGGTTAATCAATTATTTTCTCCTGAACTGCCCAAGTTTTTCAAGTTAAATGTCAAGATTGCTCTGGAGAACTTCAACCTTATCTTTATGTTCTACAGCATAATTACTATAGATATTTACATGGCTCAAAAATCTTGTAACTTTACTTTCCTGCTCAGTACTAAAATCAGAGAAAGAGACAAACTTTTAGAAAACATTTAGCATTGTTTTTAAAGACAAATAACGTAACTTACTTGTTTTGTTGATAACAGCTGGATATGTAAGAATTCCATGTCTCTTGTCTGCCTTATGCAACTTGAGCCTTTCTACTGTAGCTACAAACTATTTTTCAGCTGAAAAATTCTCCAGCAGAATCATAATTGTTTCCATAAATCAACAGGCAGGAGGATTTTCTCTCTGTGTGTGAGCGCGTGTGTGCTTGTGCGTGTGTGTGTGTGTGTGTGTGTGTGTGTGTGTGGGGAGTCTTTTATTCAGGGCTTTTCGATAAATACCTTTGCTGACCTCATTGGAAGCAATTAAAACTTAGCCAGTGAGCTGTTGAATACAAAGCGAGAATAAAAGGAGGCTTGTATAGTACTGAATGGTCATGAGAGGGAGCTATGAACATGCTTATGCTTAATTCTACAAGTGGGTACCTACTTTGTAGAAACAGATCTCTAGTTATGAAGGAGTTAGAAGGAGAAAGAGAGTTTTTTAAACCTTCTTTGCAATATAGCAGTTGTATTATACTTTGAAAATTATTCCTTTGTACATATATATAGGGTTTTTTTGATACTTGGAAAATCTTTTCCATAGCTTTACGATACATGCATTTCTTCAATTACTTCTTAGTGCTCAGAATGTTAGAACAAAACTAATATGTATTAACTAACATATGAGTGCCTTAAAGCACTGTGTAGGTAAGTTGAGTATTACCACATCATACAGAGACAATTCACTGAATATGAATATAAGTACAATTTAAAAAAATAAAATAAAATAAAATAAGTACAATTTTTATGTTTTATATTCCTAGGCTGAAAGTGAGAAGATCTAGGTTCTTATTTGAGTTGTTGTTCCAGAGTCTCAGCTGCTACATTTGTAAAAATTGGTGTATTAGTCTAATGACTCTATGGGGCTTCATAGTTTTATAATTCTGTGATCTGTGACTTATACTCACTACTAATATAAGAAACAGGACACCTACTTTTAAAAACTGTTATTCTTAAAAATTAAAAATGAGGAAATGGTTTCACTTTGGTTATCAGTGTTTGAATTTTGTCTTCATAAGAACATTGGAACAGTACATGTTAATTTAGAGATGGAATTATAAGATCTATTGCTAAGGTAAATAAGAGAAAGCTATTTTAATTTCCAGCATGAGTTCTCTCCTTTACTTGTTCTAGTATGTATGAGGTAGTGCTCATGGAATAATTGTGTTGTCTATCTAAATCAGTATTGAGGAAGTATATTAAAAATATCTTTTTCATGTTATATACCCTTTCTCTCTTTCTCTCTCTCTCTCTCTCTCTCTCTCTCTCTCTCTCTCTCTCTCTCTCACACACACACACACACACACACACACACACACACACACACACACACACACACAAACTTCTGTACTTGAAATGCACTACTTTACCACCAGGTGGTGCATGTAGACCAAATAGGAAAAGGAAATTAAATCTACTCAGCTGGATTATAGTTTATGTGATTTCTCTTTGTTTCTGTGCCTTTGGGAAACAGAATCAAGAGCACAGAATGGTTCAGATGTACCCAGTTACTCTTTATATACCAAATGTTGAATGTTCTACATTTATTAAAGCAGAGAAGAACAGACTCTTTGATAATTGTATCTGTTGAAAGCTAGAAGGCTGAAAATATTCTATCATGTATCCTCTAAAAAGAGAAAGAGAAGGAAGAAAGAAAATATGATGTTATTATGTTCTGAATCACACTCCACTAGTTTGGGAGGTAACAATAATGAGCAGGGTCAGAATTCCTAGGACTTAGATATTGCTTCTAAAGAAATAAAAGTTAGCAATAGTAAGTTTACAATGTAGAGATATTCAAGAGCTACTAAATCCATTTGTTCCATACTGACCCCCTGGATTTTAAACCAAGAAATCAGTAAATTAGAAGCCAGCATTTGCTAACTACATGCTAAATACTTAAATAAAAGAAATGGATAGTTTGATAGAAAAGAGTGCTTAGTGCCTCCTTAATATCTGCTATATAGGATTAACTGTAAAATGAAAACAAAAGAATAAAACTGTGATCTATGCACTTAAAGTACATTAGATGCTATTACACTCTAATTTGGAAATACGATCCCAGTATTATTAATGGGATCTCAATAAGGGAACTGTATCAGTGGTTTAAATTATTTGATTATCATTTCTCTTGTTGGAAGATAATTAATTCAGATGGGCCCACAATTCATTAGAACCACAGCTATAATGGAGAACCAAACTTAGATTTCACTGTGTCCTTACTATGCTTAGGCTTCAAAAGGAATTCTCCAGGAACTAAGAATAACTTTAGGTATCTCTAGATGGGGTAACCCTCTGGATTTGTTAAAGTTATACATTGACAACCATTTGTTGCTCTTGTTTTAATGGATCTATAGTGATAAACTAAGCCTAGAAATACTTTGAACCCTTGTGTTTCTTTTGTTATTTGTAGATGGAATTTTCTTTTTTAACACACCATTGCTGGCTTGAAAGAATTAACTGGCCTGGCACAGTGGCTCACGCTTGTAATCCCCAGCATTTTGGGAAGCCAAGGCAGATGGATCACTTAAGGTCAGGAGTTTGAGACCAGTCTGGCCAACATGGTGAAACCCCATCTCTACTAAAAATACAAAAGTTAGCTGGGAGTAGTGGTGAGTGCCTGTAATTTCATCTCCTTGAGGGGCTGAGGCAGGAGAATCACTTCAACCCAGTAGGTGGAGGTTGCAATTAGCCAAGATCGCCCCACTGTATCCCAGCCTGGGCAACAGAGTGAGACTCCATCTCAAAAAAAAAAAAAAAAAAAAGAATTAACTTTATTTTTAATTGGAAATACCTACATCTCATGAGTTTTAAATTTTTAAAACAAAAGATTATTGCATCTATTCCTAAATATTGGCTTTTTTAAAAAATGTGCTTTCCAAGTAAAGGTTCGCACAGGTAATTCTTCAAAAGGAAACAATGCCTAATACTTGGATAGTTTATTTGGGTGGAATATGTTAAACGAATAGAGAGAATCAATTTTAGTAAGTATTGTGAAAGCAGGCAGTCGTTAAAGTAATAATTAGCCACCTAACTTTGCTTAAACAACCTCCATTATATTCTTTATCCATGTAAAGGTAAATGAGAGAAAATAACTTTTCTTTCATGAATTTTATGTTTTGATAATTAATTTTAAAACTTTGCCTCATTTAGAATCATGTATAATATAATCAGTAGAAGGGAACATCATTAAATATTTTCGTTACTTTGCATTCTTACATCTTATTCTGTTCCATATCATCTGAGTTTTCTTCCCCAAAATATAGATACTTATTTTTATTAGTTTTTTGTGTATCTTTTTAGAGTTTCCTTATGCTTATACAGGCAAACTGAATACATATTTTTGTGTGTATAAAAAAAGATATCCAATATCAAAAAGATATTGAAAATGAAAGGTTGAGGGGAAAAAGTCACATATGCTTCCTGACTAGGGTAAAACATTAATCCCTTTCATATATATTATACACACACACACACACACACACACACACACACATATATTATTTTTTACTTTTTCCATTTTTATACAAAAGGTAGCATGCCGTATGCATTGTTCTGCATGTTGGTATTTTTACTTAAAAAAATGGGAAAATGTTTCTATCTCAGTATTTAGGAAGCTTCCTCAAATTTTTGTTGTTTTTATAGGTACATGTATTCCACTGAATGGTATATCACAATGTATTTGAGCAGCCCCCTATTGAGGAACATTTGATTTTTGGTACTTTTCTATTACCAAAAAATGCTGTAATGAAGAAAGACATAAAATATGTCATTTTACACTATGAAAATAAATCTGTAGGCTCAATTTCAAGAAGTTGACTGCCTGGGCCAAAAGGCGTAAAAATATTTTATTATTTTGATAGATATTGCCAACTTATCCTCCACAGAGGTTGTGCTAGTTTTATAATCCCACCAGCAGTACCTAAGAATGCCCATTTGTTTAAAAAAATTTTTATTGTCAGAACATTTGGAGTTTTGTTAATCTGACAAGTGAAAATGGCATTAAATTGTAGTTATCCTTTTCATTTCTATTCTTATGAAACAAGGTAACCATCATGGACAAGTACTTCAAAGAAAAGGTACATACAGCCATGATTATCTATAATAAGTGGCAATATGTAAGCTTTCCCTACAAAAATTCCAGTAAAGCTGCAATTTTACAGCATGCATGGAAGGTAACCAGGTGAAAAGGTACTGTATAAAAAACAGTCACAACAACAACAACAAAAACCTGTCCTTTCAACAGTGAAACACAGGTTTGGTCCTAGTAGAGAGAATGAGAAGGGACTGTGGTACCTGAATAGGTTGGAGAGGCAGGCAGGATCTCTGTGTGCTTTATTAAGGTATATGATCTGTATTCCAAGAGCAATGGGAAGCTGTTATAGTATGGTAAGCAGAAGAATGACGTAATCAGAATTGCACTCTGCCTCTGTTCTGGTCAAAACTTAATTCCTGTTGACAGAGTGAGCTTATGAAATGTTAAATTGTGTTCATTTATCCAATTTTTTTCTTTTTCATATTTTCAAAAAGTTATTGGAAAGGAAAGGTTGAGGGGAAAAAGTCATCTATGCTTCCTGACTAGGGTAAAACATGAATCCGTTTCAAAAGGCCACGTGCCCTGAGAATAAAGAAAGCACTAGAGTGCCTTGAGAAGCGGCACAGGGAAATTATTATTATTATCATTATTATTATTATTACATTGTAGATTTTGAGGTACATGTGAAGAACATGTAAGATTGTTGCATAGGTACACACATGTCAGTGTGGTTTGCTGCCTTCCTCCCCATCACCTATATCTGGCATTTCTCCCCATGCTCTCTCTCCCCAACTCCCCACTTCCCATTTTCCCTCCCCTGTTCCCTCCTGACAGACCCCAGGGTGTGATGTTCCCCTCCCTGTGTCCATGTGTTCTCATTATTCAACACCTGCCTATGAGTGAGAACATGAGGTGTTTGATTTTCTGTTCTTGTGTCAGTTTGCTGAGAATGATGGTTTCCAGGTTCATCCATGTCCCTACAAAGGACACGAACTCACCATTTTTGATGGCTGCATAGTATTCCATGGTGTTTATGTACCACATTTTCCCTGTCCAGTCTATCATCGATGGGCATTTGAGTTGGTTCTAAGTCTTTGCTATTGTGAACAGTGCTGCAATGAACATTCGTGTGCATGTGTCCTTACAATAGAATGATTTATAATCATTTGGATATATACCCAGTAATGGGATTCCTGGGTCAAATGGAATTTCTATTTCTAGGTCCTTGAGGAATTGCCACACTGTCTTCCACAATGGTTGAACTAATTTACAGTCCCACCAACTGTGTAAAAGTGTTCCTATCTCTCCACATCCTCTCCAGCATCTGTTTTCTCCAGATTTTTTAATGATCGTTTAATGATCGCCATTCTAACTGGCGTGAGATGGTATCTCAATGTAGTTTTGGTTTGCATTTCTCTAATGACCAGTGATGATGAGAATTTTTTCAAATGTTTCTTGGCCTCATATATGTCTTCTTTTATAAAGTGTCTGTTCATATCCTTTGCCCACTTTTGAATGGGCTTGTTTGTTTTTTTCTTGTAAATCTGTTTTAGTTCTTTGTAGATTCTGGATATCAGCCCTTTGTCAGATGAGTAGATTGCAAAAATTTTTTCCCATTCTCTTGGTTGCCAGTTCACTCTAATGAGTGTTTCTTTTGCTGCGCAGAAGCTGTGGAGTGTGATTAGGTCCCATTTGTCTATTTTGGCTTTCGTTGCCAATGCTTTTGGTGTTTTAGTCATGAAGTCCTTGTCTATGCCTATATCCTGAATGGTTTTGCCTAGGTTTTCTTGTAGGGTTTTTATGGTATTAGGTCTTATGTTTAAGTCTTTAATCCATCTGGAGTTAATTTTAGTGTAAGGTGTCAGGAAGGGATCCAGTTTCTGCCTTCTGCACATGACTAGCCAGTTTTCCCAACACCCTTTATTAAACAGGGAATCCTTTCCCCATTGCTTGTTTTTGTCCAGTTTGTCAAAGATCAAATGGTTGTAGATGTGTGGCATTGCCTCTGAGGCCTCTGTTCTGTTCCATTGGTCTATATCTCTGTTTTGGTACCAGTACCATGCTGTTTTGATTACTGTAGCCTTGTAGTATAGTTTGAAGTCCAGTAGTGTGATGCCTCCAGCTTTGTTCTTTTTGCTTAGAATTGACTTGGCTATGTGGGCTCTCTTTTCATTCCATATGAAGTTTAAGGTGGTTTTTTTGATTTCTGTGAAGAAAGTCATTGGTAGCTTGATGGGGATAGCGTTGAATCTGTAAATTACTTTGGGCAGTATGGCCATTTGCATGATATTGATTCTTCCTGTCCATGAGGATGGAATGTTTCTCCATCTGTTTGTGCCCTCTCTTATTTCATTGAGCAGTGGTTTATAGTTCTCCTTGAAGAGATCCTTTACATTCTTTGTTAGTTGTATTCCTAGATATTTTATTCTCTTTGTAGCAATTGTGAATGGCAGTTCATTCTTGATTTGGCTCTCTTTAAGTCTGTTATTGATGTATAGGAATGCTTGTGATTTTTGCACATTGATTTTGTATCCTGAAACTTTGCTGAACTTGCTTATCAGTTTCAGGAGATTTTGGGCTGAGACAGTGGGGTCTTCTAAGTATACAGTCATGTTGTCTGCAAATTGAGACAATTTGACTTCCTCCTTTCCTAATTGAATACACTTTATTTCTTTTTCTTGCTTGACTACTCTGGCTAGAAATTCCAATGCTATATTGAATAGGAGTGGTGAGAGAGGGCATCCTTGTCTAGTGCCAGATTTCAAAGGGAATGCTTCCAGTTTTTGCCCATTCAGTATGATATTGGATGTTGGTTTGTTGTAAATAGCTTTTGTTATTTTGAGATACGTTCCATCAATACCTAGTTTATTGAGGGTTTTTAGCATAAAGGGCTGTTGAATTTTATCAAAGGCCTTCTCTGCATCAATTGAGATAATCATGTGGTTTTTGTCTTTGGTTCTGTTTATGTGGTAAATTATGTTTATAGACTTGCGTATGTGGAACCAGCCTTGCATCCCCGGGATGAAGCCTGCTTGATCATGGTGGATAAACTTTTTGATGTGCTGTTGCAATCAGTTTGCCAGTATTTTTTTTGAAGACTTTTGCATCTATGTTCATCATGGATATTGGCCTGAAGTTTTCTCTTCTTGTTGAGTCTCTGCTGGGTTTTGGTATCAGGATGATGTTGGTCTCATAAAATGATTTGGGAAGGATTCCCTCTTTTTGGATTGTTTGGAATAGTTTCAGAAGGAATGGTACCAGCTCCTCTTTGTATGTCTGGTAGAATTTGGCTGTGAATCCATCTGGACCTGGGCTTTGTTTGGGTGGTAGGCTCTTAATTGCTGTCTCAACTTCAGCCTTTGTTATTGGTCTTTTCAGGGTTTTGACTTCTTCCTGGTTTAGTTTTGGGAGGATGCAAGTGTCCAGAAATTTATCCATTTCTTCCAAGTTTACTAGTTTATGTGCATAGAGCTGTTTGTAATAATCTCTGATGGTGGTTTGTATTTCTGTGGAATCTGTGGTGACATCCCCTTTATCGTTTTTTATTGCATCTATTTGATTATTCTCTTTTTTCTTTTTTATTAATCTGCCTAGTGGTCTGTCTATTTTGTTGATCTTTTCAAAAAACCAGCTCCTGGATTTATGGATTTTTTTTGAAGGATTTTCTATGTCTCTATCTCCTTCAGTTCTGCTCTGATCTTAGTTATTTCTTGTCTTCTACTAGGTTTTGAGTTTGTTGATCTTGCTCCTCTAGCTCTTTCAATTTTGACATTAGGGTGTCAATTTTAGATCTTTCCTTGCTTCTCATGTGGGCATTTATTGCTATATATTTTCCTCTAGAGACTACTTTAAATGTGTCCCAGCGATTCTGGTATGTTGTGTCTTCATTCTCGTTGGTTTTGAAGAACATCTTTATTTCTGCCTTCATTTCATTGTTTATCCAGTCAACATTCAAGAGCCAGTTGTTTTCATGAAGCTGTGCAATTCTGAGTTAGTTTCTGAATCCTGAGTTCTAACTTGATTGCACTGTTGTCTGAGAGACTGTTTGTTATGATTTCCATTCTTTCGCATTTGTTGAGAAGTGATTTACTTCCAATTATGTGGTCAATTTTAGAGTAGGTGTGATGTGGTGCTGAGAAGAATGTATTATTCTGTGGATTTGGGGTGGAGAGTTCTGTAAATGTCTATTAGGTTTGCTTGGTCCAGGTCTAAGTTTAAGTCCTGGATATCTTGTTAATTTTCTGTCTCGTTGATCTGTCTAATATTGGCAGTGGAGTGTTCAAGTCTCCCACTATTATTGTGTAGGAATCTAAGTCTCTTTGTAAATCATTAAGAACTTGCTTTATGTATCTGGGTGCTCCTGTATTGGGTGCATATATAGGATCGTTACCCCTTCTTGTTGTGTTGATCCTTTTACCATTATGGAATGCCCTTGTTTGTCTCTTTCCATCTTTGTTGGTTTAAAGTCTATTTTGTCAGAGACAAGAATTGTAACTCCTGCTTGTTTTTTGCTCTCTATCTGCTTGGTAAATCTTCATCCATCCCTTTATTTTGAGCCTCTCTGTATCCTTGCAAGTGAGATGGATTTCCTGGTTACAGCACACTGATGGGTTTTGGCTTTTTATCCAATTTGCCAGTCTGTGTCTTTTGATTGGAGCATTTAGCCCATTTACATTTAGGTTAATATTGTTATGTGTGAATTTGATCCTGCCATTTTGATGCTAGCTGGCTATTTTGACTGTTAGTTGATGTAGTTTCTTCGTTGTGTCAATGCTCTTTACCATTTGGTATGTTTTTGGAGTGGCTGGTACTGTTTGTTCCTTTCTATGTTTAGTGCTTCTTTCAGGAGCTCTTGTAAAGCAGGCCCGGTGGTGATGAAATCTCTGAGTAATTGCTTGTTCGTAAAGGATTTTATTTCTCCTTCACTTTGAAGCTTAGTTTGGCTGGATATGAAATTCTGGGATGAAAGTTCTTTTGTTTAAGAATGTTGAATATTGGCCCCTACTCTCTTCTGGCCTGTAGGGTTTCTGCTGAGAGATCTGCTGTGAGTCTGATGGGCTTTCCTTTGGGGGTAACCCGACCTTTCTCTCTGGCTGCCCTTAACATTTTCTCCTTCATTTCAACCCTGATGAATCTAACGATTATGTGCCTTGGGGTTGCTCTTCTTGAGGAATATGTTTGTGGTGTTCTCTGTATTTCCTGCACTTGAATATTGGCCTGCCTTGCTAGATTGGGGACGTTTTCCTGGATAATATGCTGAAGAATATTTTCCAGCTTGGATTCATTCTCTCCATCACATTCAGGTACACTTATCAAATGTAGATTAGGTCTTTTCACATAGTCCCATATTTCTTGGAGACTTTGTTCATTTCTTTTTACCCTTTTTTCTCTAATCTTGCCTTGTCATTTTATTTCATTGAGTTGATCTTTGACCTCTAATATCCTTTATTCTGCTTGGTCAATTCGGCTGTTGTCACAGGGAAATTATTATAGAGTCCCATGGACCTGGGAGCATAGAGAAAAGTTTATAGCACTTATATTTGGGGAGCTATGCTTGTGTATATCTGTACCACAGTACCACAGCATGTAGCAGAAGCAGCAGTACTCCAGAGAATCAGGGCTGCCTCATGTGTCTGTACAAATAGTTCCATAAGGACCCCTCATAAAGATTTCCCATATTTTAAAATAATTCTGGAAATAGCAGGGAGTTCAGACCAGTAGAAACAATGTGAATAGAATGAGTGAATACCCCAGAAGAGGCATCAGTGTAGATAAATGACTCAGCAGCCAGATGCCCTAGTTTTGGCTATACATAAAACTCTTGAAATATCTCCCATTTTGAAACAGAAGAGGGAAACTCAAGAATAACTGAAGTTAAGTTTTTACCAAACTGAAAAAACAGAATTCTCAAAATTAAAGCTAGATTGATTTATATTTATACATATAAATTTATGTGTTATTCTTTGCATATCTGAAATCGTGGTCCCAGACATACTTCTTCTTTTTTATTTTTTTATCTTTTATTTTAGGTCCAGGAATACATGTACAGATTTTTATACAGGTACACTCATGTCACAAGAGTTTGGTGTACAGATTATTTATCACCGAAGCACTAAGCATAGTACCTGATAGTTATTTTTTCTAATCCTCTCCCTTATCCCTCCCTCCACCCTCAAGTAGACCCCAGTGTCTGCCGTTCCTCTCTTTGTGTCCATTTGTTCCCACTATTTAGCTCTGTTTCTAAGTGAGGGCATATGATGTTCGATTTGCTGTTCTTGCGTTAGTTTGCTAAGGATAATGGCCTCCAGCTTCATCCATGTTCCTGCAAAGGACACAATCCAGTCCTCTTTTCTGGCTACATAGTATTCCATAGTCTGTATGTACCACATTTACTTTATTCAGTCTACCATTGAGGATATTTAGGTTGACTCCATGTCTTTGCTTTTGTGAATAGTGCTGCAATGAACATATGTGTACATGTGTCTTTATGGTAGAATGATTTATATTCCTCTGGGTACATACCCAGTAACAGGATTGCTAGGTCAAATGGTAATTGTGTTTTTAGTTCTTTGAGGAATTGCCACACTTCTTTCCACAATGGTTGAACTGATTCACACTCCTGTCAGCCGTGTATGTGTTCCCTTTTCTCTGCAACATTACCAGCATTTATTTTTTGACTTTTTAATAATAGCCATTCTGACTGATCTGGGATAGCATTTCATTGTAGTTTTTATTTACATTTCTCTAATGATTAGTGGTGTCAAGCATTTTTTAGACACATGTATGTCTTTTCAAAATTGTTCATGTCTTTTGCCCACCTTTTAATAGGACTGTGTTTTTGCTTGTAAATTTGTTTAAGCTCCTTACAGATGCTGGATATTACATCTTTGTCAGATGCATTGTTTGCAAAAATTTTCTCCTGTTTGGTAGGTTGTCTGTTTACTTTGTTGATAGTTTCCTTTGCTATGCAAAAGTTATTCAGTTTAATTAGATCCCACCCATTTGTCAGTTTTTGCTTTTGTTGCAATTGCTTTTAGCATCTTTGTTATGAAATCTTTGCTAGTTCCTATGTCTCGAATAGTATTTTCTAGGTAATCTCCCAGGGTTTTTATAATTTTAGGTTTTATATTTGAAGTCTTTAATCCATCTTTTGTTTATTTTTGTACATGGTGTAAGGAAAGGGTCCCGTTTCAATCTGCTGCATATGGCTAGCCAGTTGTCCCAGCACCATTTATTCAATAGGGAGTTCTTTCTCCATTGCTTGCTTTTATCAGCTTGTCAAAGATCAGATAGTTGTAGGTGTGCAGCCTTATTTCTGGGCTCATTCTATTCCATTGGTCTAGGTGTCTTTCTGTACCAGTATCATGCTGTTTTAGTACTGTAGCCTTATAGTATGGTTTGAAGTTGGGTAGCATGATGCCTCCAGCTTTGTTACTATTTTTTTTAAGAGAGTCACCAAGACTGGAGTGCAGTGGCATAATCATGACTTATTGCAGCCTCAACTTCTTGGGCTCAGGTGATCCTTCACTTCCTGAATAGCTGGGACTACAGACATGCATCACATACCAGGCTAATCTTTTGTATTTTTTGTAAAGACAGGGTTTTTCCATGTTGCCCAGGCTGGTCTCAAACTCCCGGACCCGAACAACCTGCCCACTTGGGTCTCCCAACATGCTGGGATTGCAGGTGTGAACAGCTGCACCCAACCAGCTATGTTCTTTTGGCCTAGGATTGCCTTGGCTATTCAGGCTCTTTTGCAGTTCCATATGAATTTTAAACTAGTTTTCTTTAGTTCTGTGAAGAATGTCATTGGTAGTTTGATAGGAATGGCATTGAATATCTAAATTGCTTTGGGCAGTGTGGCCATTTTAATTATCTTGATTCTTCCCATCCATGAGCATGGAATGTTTTTCCATGCATTTGTGTCATCTCTGATTTCTTTGAGCAATGTTTTATAATTTTCATTGTAGAAACCTTTCACCTCCGTGGTTAGCTATGTTCCTAGGTGTGTGTGTGTGTGTGTGTGTGTGTGTGTGTGTGTGTGAATTGTGAATGGGATTGGGTTCTTGAATTGGCTTTCAGGTTGACTGTTGAGGTATAGGAATGCTAGTGATTTTTGTACATTAATTTTGTATCTTGAAACTTTGCTAAAGTTATTTATCAGTTCAAGGAGCTTTTGGACAGAGACTGTGGGGTTTTCTACATAGAGAATCATGTCATCTGCAAACAGGGATAGTTTAACTTCCTCTCTTCCTATCTGGATGGCTTTTATTTCTTTCTCTTGCCTGATAGTGCTGGCCAGGACTTCAAATATGATGTCGAATAGAAGTGACGAGAGAGGGCATCTTTGTTCAAGACATATTTCTACTACATCCTCACAGCTGTCCTCACACTATGAATTTATCTTCCTCTTTTCTTCTCTCTGCCCCATTCCATAAA
This sequence comes from Alouatta palliata, assembly GCA_004027835.1. NCBI lineage: Eukaryota > Metazoa > Chordata > Mammalia > Primates > Atelidae > Alouatta > Alouatta palliata. Next base: position 59,948 of record PVKV010008583.1, on the reverse strand, counting down.
TCAGCCTGAACCCTGAATCATGCCATATAACCAGTCTTACTTATTTCCTTGATTCATCCATCTAACAAATATTTATCAAATAGATACTTGGTGCCAGATGTTGTGCTAGCCTTTTGGAGATACAGTGGTGAATATTCTGGAGGTGACCTCTGCCCTAACAGAGTATGCATTCCAGTGAGAGAACAAACATAAACAAGTAGATTGTTTGAGGGGTTGGGGGTGGATCTTGGTGTGTTCCAAGAACTGAAAGAAGGCTAATATGAATGAACAATGGAAAAAGTAGTGAGAGATGAATGAAGCTGAAGAGGTAGGCAGGTACCAGATCATAATGAACTTTGTAGATCGTGGTAATAGGAGTTTGGGTTTATTCTAAATATTAATATTAAAGAAGGCTGTAGTATAGACATGTCAGCCCAAACCTAATGGGCCTGGTCGAAGAGAGTAGTTTAAACTCTGGCATTAAATCCCAAAAGTAATTGAGCAAGCCTGAGGTTCCTATAAATCCTCAGTTATGTAAACTTGTGCTTACCCTTGGCATAATGACCTAACATTTTAAAACTAACTGTATATAAGATACAAAGTATGAGTCATATGCTCAAAATTGTGGTGTGCCTGTGACTCAAATATATAAATATCTCAGTTTACAAATGTTACTTGACTCTTGTATCTCTAAATCTATAAAAATTTATGCTTTAATTTTATATTTATAAGAAGTTATCTGAAATGCTAATCTAAATTTAAATTTCTTAAAACTGTATTATGAGTTTACTGAATTGTGGTACAACTTTAGACCTGGAGAAAGAGCTCTAGTTGGAGCTGCTACTTTTGGTAATTTTTCCACTTGTACATTTATATATAATGAAAACATATAATTCATTCTTGATTGTCTTGATTCCCTTTAAGTTACTGCTTAACTTTAGGAAATAATCAATTTCCTTGATTCAGTACATTGGTGCCTAGTTTTGATAGCTTCACGCCATTCTAAATGTTGAAAAATGTTCTAATAGAGAGAGTTTTCCTTCATCCCTAGAAAGACCCTGTGCAATTAGGGTTATTACATTGTTATCTCTAAATTGTCATTCTTTGGGTCTATATTAATTGTCTATGTAGCAAGGCCGCAAAATGAGGGGTAAAACTAGCAATGACAATTTTTCTTTAATAAATGTTTCATGGATATCAATGTGTTAACAGCAAAACTGGCTTAATTTTTCATTTGTTAGCTTTCAAAGTATGTTCAAAAGTGAGAAAAATAGTCAGAGTAAAACTAATTATTTGAAAAGAAAGTTATGGAGTCCACCACCTTAAGTATAGAGCTATAAGTACTCAGTAAAAATGTGTATTTGTGTAAAACTGGTGGCTATCACAATAACGTATGCATGGAAAAGGAGATTTATACTTCTGTTTAAGCTTCTCTTCAAGCTAAACATTCTTTCTATCCTTAGATGTAACTTATATTTTTACCTCAATAGTTTTTGTTTTGTTTTGTTTTGTTTTTTTTGAGACAGAGTTTCGCTCTTGTTACCCAGGCTGGAGTGTAATGGTGCGATCTCGGCTCACCGCAACCTCCGCCTCCTGGGTTCAAGCAATTCTCCTGCCTCAGCCTCCTGAGTAGCTGGGACTACAGGCATGCCCCACCATGCCCAGCTAATTTTTTGTATTTTTAGTAGAGACGGGGTTTCACCCTGTTAACCAGGATGGTCTCGATCTCTTGACCTTGTGATCCACCCACCTCGACCTCCCAGAGTGCTGGGATTAATAGTTTTTAATATTAATTCAGACATAGTGAATCCTCCTTATTCTTCTAATCAGCTCCAAAAATTATCAGTTCTACCACAACTTCTTCCACACCTGTTTCTTCCTATCAATTATCACTTTCACATCCTAGATCAAGTTATTGTTACAGTTCACATCAATTCTATTCCTAATCTCTCTCTTTGTATCTTCTCTCCCCAATCTTCAATCCATTTTAAATGTTATTATGAGATTAATCTTTCTAGAATGTAATTGTAACCATGTTATTTCTCTGCCCAAAACTCATCAGTCACATCCCCATTTTTCCTAAATAAAACTCTACTACTCTTTTTCTAATATGCAGAGTACTGTTTCCAGTGTCCTCTATGATCCTCAAATCCCCCAAACATTAGGCTCTCTCACTTGCTTTGGGGTGTAGAGAGATTTCCCACTCCCACTCCCCACAATACTTCTCCTCTTAGTAGAGAAGGGGACTAACAGAGAAGAAATCTTCCTCACAAATTCTCTCATCCTCTACCGTCTCTCCTCACTATCTCCCCATCTCTTTCTCTTCCTCTCTCTTACATGTTCATTCTGCATGAGGGACCCAAGAGTCATGTAAGCAATTCTCAGATATTTCCTTTGAAATTATACATACTGAGTTTTTAATGATGCAATAAAGTCCTTGGTCCTATTTAACTGATAGCTAATTACTTTAAATTGAAACTTACTCTGTATTTAGATAGTGTGCATTATGATATACTCTTCAATAAGATAAGCAAGTTCCCTGACTTAGAAGAGGGGACAGTTAATAGACATAAAAATGATTCTGATGGCTATTTCTAGAGGAAATAAATAGGTTACTATGGTATCAAAAACATAGAAAGGAGAAGGATGTTTCAAATCTCATTACAAAATGTCTTTCTGAAGAGTTGGCATTTAAGCCGAGATCTGATGAATAAGAAGAAATCAGAAGTAAAGGTAGATCATTCTAGATAAAGGTAACGAGCAAAAGTTCTGAGGTGAAAACGAGCTTTTTGTGTTCTGGAAACCAAAAGATAGTATAACTGAAGCATATTGAACAAAGGGAAAGTTGGGCAATACGAGGCCAATGTATATAAGGCCTCGATACCAACATTAAAGACTTTGGGTTTGATCCTAAGTATAATAGGTTATAATTAGCAAGTATAATGGATATAATTATTCTGAAAACTTAATGGAGAATATTTGGGAGATGGCAAAAGTTGAAGAAAGAAGACCAGTTAGGAGGCTATAATTGAAATCCAGGTCAGAGATTATGTCTTTGACTAATTATGGTAGGGGAGATTGAAAGGAGTAGGCAGATTATGTTGGAGACTGTATTAGTCTGTTCCCCCACTGCAGATAACCTCACACCTGAGACTGGACAATTTACAAAAGAAAGAGATTTAATCAACTTACAGTTCCACATGGTTAGGGAGACCTCACAATCATGGTGGAAGGCAAGGAGGAGCATGTCAGGTCTTACACAGATGCAGCAGGTAAAAAGAGAGAATGAGAGAGAAGTGAAAGTGAAAACCCATTGCAAAACCATCGTATCTCATAAGACTTATTCACTACTATGAGAACAGTATGGGGAAAACTGACCCCCTGATTCAATTGTCTCCCACCAGGTCCTTCCCACAAGATGTGGGAATTGTGGGAGTACAATTCAGGATGAGATTTGGGTGAGGACACAGAGCCAAACCATATCAGAGACAAAGCCTGATTCAATGTAAGAGGCAAAGAGGAGTCAAGGTTAAATTCCAGATGTCCAACATTTGTAACTGGATAAATGATGATGTCATTTGCTGAGCCAAGGAAGACTGGGAGAAGACCAAGATTAGAGGGGAAAATCACACAACTGGAAATTTCGCTGAGAGAAATGCTATAACCCAAGGGCCAATTTATTCTAAATCAGAGAGATCTGGACGTTTTATTCCTTTGAAATGAGAACCAAGAAGCATCTTGAAATTCAATTTCCACACAAATGTGGAAACAGAAACAAAATCCCATTTTAAGGATATCTGGTGCAAAAGGAAATTTTTTTTTATTGTGCAGTATTAATTATGCATTTTAACAAAAATAATAAGGGCTGTCCTCCCTCATTTTCTAATTAAGGATGCCTCTGACAACTAGCATATAATAGGCCCCAGTAATATAATACATGAAAAATATCAGAAGTCAAACCATATTATGGGAACTTACAGTAAAAACCAAAACTGATTCATTCTTTGATTTCAGCTATAAATGGATTTCAAAGTTGCTAAAATATAAGTTAATGTACTTAGTATTCAAATCATTTTTTGTGACACTGAGAAAAAAAAATTTTTAAGCATAAAACAGCGTTGGTATTTTGAAAAAAAATTAATCCTCAGTACCCTCTCTAGTTATTTTTTCTGAAAGAACATTGCTTTCATATTCCTGAAAGCTATACTTCCTTCCATAGAAGGATGTTAGCAGAGAAACATAGTAGTAGAGTTGCTGGTATCAGATTATAACACCACCCTCTATTGTGCAACAAAAAGAATATGTTAAAACTAAAATCTTGAGGCCGGGCACAGTGGCTGATACCTGTACTCCCAGCACTTTGGGAGGCCAAGGTGGGTGGATCACGAAGTCAGGAGTTTGAGACAAGCCTGACCAACACGATGAAACCCTGTCTCTATTAAAAATACAAAAATTAGCCAGACATAGTTGTGGGTGCCTGTAATTCCAGCTACTTGGGATGCTGAGGCAGAAGAATCACTTAAACCTGGGAGGTGGAGGTTGCGGTGAGCTGAGATTGCACCACTGCACTCTAACCTGTGCAACAAGAGCGAAACTGCATCTCAAAAACAAAGAAAAACTAAAATCTTGTCTATCTAATGGCAAGAAAAAATGGCTAATTTGGCAAAAATTATATTAGTCATTTTATAGTGGCCAGAAGAACAGCAAGATAAGACTGACTGATTTTTTTTTCTTTTTTGTATATATTTTATTGCACTTTAGGTTCTGGGGTACATGTGAAGAACATGCAGGATTGTTGCTAGATACATACATGGCAATGTGGTTTCCTGCCTCCATCCCCATCACCTATATCTGGCATTTCTCCCCATGTTATCGTTCCCCAACTCCCCACCCCCCACTGCCCCTCTCTTAGTCCCCCACAAAAGACCTCAGCATGTGATGCTCTGCTCCCTGTGTCCATGTGTTCTCACTGTTCAACACCCACCTATGAGTGAGAACATGTGGTTTTTGATTTTCTGTTCTCGTGTTAGTTTGCTGAGAATGATGGTATCCAGGTTCATCCACGTCCCTACAAAGCACACAAACTCGTCATTTTTAATGGCTGTATAGTATTCCATGGTGTATATGTGCCACATTTTCCCTGTCCAGTCTATCATCGATGGGCATTTGGGTTGGTTTCAAGTCTTTGCTATTGTGAACAGTGCTGCAGTGAGCATTCGTGTACATCTGTCTTTATAATAGAATGATTTATAATCATTTGGATATATACCCAGTAATGGGATTGCTATGTCAAATGGAATTTCTGTTTCTAGGTCCTTGAGGAATCACCACACTGTCTTCCCCAATGGCTGAACTACTTTACACTCCCACCAACAGTGTAAAAGTGTTCCTATCTCTCCACATCCTCTCTAGCATCTGTTGTCTCCAGATTTTTTAATGTTTGCCATTCTAACTGGCATGATATGGTATCTCAATGTAGTTTTGATTTGCATTTCTGTAATGACTAGTGATGATGAGCATTTTTTTTATATGTTTTTTGACTTCATATATGTCTTCTTTTGTAAAGTGTCTGTTCATATCCTTCGCCCACTTTTAAATTGGTTTGTTTGGGATTTTTTTTTGTAAATCTGTTTTAGTTCTTTGTAAATTCTGGCTATAAGTCCTTTGTCAGATGGGTAGACTGCAACAATTTTTTCCCATTCTGTTGGTGACCAGTCACTCTAATGAGTGTTTCTTTTGCTGTGCAAAAGCTGTGGAGTTTATTTAGATGCCTTTTGTCTATTTTGGCTTTTACTGACATTGCTTTTGGTGTTTTAGTCATGAAGTCCTTGCCTACGCCTATGTCCTGAATGGTTTTGCCTAGGTTTTCTTCTAGGGTTTTTATGGTGTTTGGTCTTATGTTTAAATCTTTAATCCATCTGGAGTTAATTTTAGTGTAAGATGTCAGGAAGTTTCTGCTTTCTGCACATGGCTAGCCAGTTTTCCCAACACCATTGGTTAAACAGGTAATCTTTTCCCTATTGCTTGTTTTTGTCCAGTGTGTCAAAGATCAGATGATTGTAGATGTGTGGCATTGCCTCCGAGGCCTCTGTTCTGTTCCATTGGTCTATATCTCTGTTTTGGTACCAGTACCATGCTGTTTTGATTACTGTAGCCTTGTAGTATAGTTTGAAGTCCAGTAGTGTGATGCCTCCAGCTTTGTTTTTCTCCTTAGAATTGAGTTGACTACGTGGGCTCTCTTTTGGTTCCATATGAAGTTTAAAGTGGATTTTTCCAGTTCTGTGAAGAGGGTCATAGGTAGCTTGATGGGAATAGCATTGAATGTGTAAATTACTTTGGGCATCACGGCCATTTTCACAATATTGATTCTTCCTAACCATGAGCATGGAATGTTTTTCCATGTTTGTGTCCTCTCTTATTACCTTGATCAGTGGTTTGTAGTTCTTCTTGAAGAGATCTTTTGCCTCCTTTCTTAGTTGTATTCCTAGGTATTTTATTCTCTTTGTAGCAATTGTAAATTGGAGTTCGCTCATGACTTGGCTCTCTGTTTGTTATTGGTATATGGGAATGCTTGTGATTTCTGCACATTGATTTTGTATCCTGAGAATCTGCTGAATTTGCTTATCAGCTTAAGGAGGTTTTGTGCTGAGACGATAGGGTCTTCTAAATATACAATCATGTGTCTGCAAATAGGGACAGTTTGACTTCTTCTTTTCCTAACTGAATGTCCTTTATTTCTTTTTCTTGCCTAATTGCTCTGACTAGAGCTTCCAATGCTATATTGAATAGGAGTGATGAGAGAGAGCATCCTTGTCTAGTGCTAGATTTCAAAGGGAATGCTTCCAGGTTTTGCTCATTCAGTATGATATTCGCTGTGGGTTTGTTGTAAATAGCTTTTATTATTTTAAGATACATTCCATCGATACCTAGTTTATTGAGAGTTTTTAGCATAAAGTCCTGTTGAATTTTGTCGAAGACTTTCTCTGCATCTATTGAGATAATCATGTGGTTTTTGTCTTTGGTTCTGTTTATGTGGTGGATTATGTTTATAGATTTGCGTATGTTGAACCAGCCTTGCATCCCCGGGATGAATCCTACTTGATCACGGTGGATGAGCTTTTTGATGTGCTGCTGCAATCAGTTTGCCGGTATTTTGTTGAAGATTTTTGCATCTATGTTCATAATGGATATTGGCCTGAAGTTTTCTTTTCTTATTGAGTCTCTGCCGGGTTTTGATATTAAGATGATGTTGGTCTCATAAAATGATTTGGGAAGGATTCCCTCTTTTTGGATTGTTTGGAATAGTTTCAGAAGGGGTGGTACCAGCTCCTCTTTGTATATCTGATAGAATTTGATTGTGAACCCATCTGGACCCGGGCTTTTTTTGTGTGGTATGCTATTAATTGCTGTCTCAACTTCAGACCTTGTTATTGGTCTATTCAGGGTTTCGACTTCTTCCTGGTTTAGTTTTGGGAGGATGCAAGTGTCCAGGAATTTATCCATTTCTTCCAGGTTTACTGGTTTATGTGCATAGAGTTGTTTGTAGTAATCTCTGATGGTGTTTTGTATTTCTGTGGAATCTGTGGTGATATACTCTTTATCATTTTTTATTGCATCTCTGATTCTTCTCTCTTTTCCTTTTTATTAATCTGGCTAGTGGTCTGTCTATTTTGTTGATCTTTTCAAAAAACCAACTCCTGGATTTGTTGATTTTTTTGAAGGGATTTTTGTGTGTCTATCTCCTTCAGTTCTCTAATCTTAGTTATATCTTGTCTTCTGCTAGCTTTTGAGTTTTTTTTTATCTTGCTCCTCTAGCTCTTTCAATTTTGACAATAGGGTGTCGATTTTAGATCCTTCCTTGCTTCTCATGTGGGTATTTATTGCTATAAATTTTCCTGTAGACACTGCTTTAAATGTGTCCCAGAGATTCTGGTACATGGTGTCTTCGTTCCCATTGGTTTCGAAGAACATCTTTATTTCTACCTTCATTTCATTGTTTATCCAGTCAACATTCAAGAGCCAGTTGTTCAGTTTCCATGAAGTTGTGCGCTTCTGAGTTAGTTTTTTAATCCTGAGTTCTAATTTGATTGCACTGTGGTTGGAGAGACTACTTGTTATGATTTCCATTCTTTTTCATTTGCATTTCCATTCATTCTTTTGCGTTTCCATTCCTTTGACGTACTTGCGATTATGTGGTCAATTTTAGAGTAAGTTTGATGTGGTGCTGAGAAGAACATATATTCTGTGGATTTGGGGTGGAGAGTTCTGTAAATGTCTATTAGGTTTACTTGGTCCAGATCTGAGTTCAAGTCCTGGATATCCTTGTTAATTTTCTGTCTCGTTGATCTGTCCAATATTGACAGTGGAGTGTTAAAGTCTCCCACTATTATTGTGTGGGAGTCTAAGTCTCTTTGTAGGTCATTAAGAACTTACTTTATGTATCTAAGTGTTCCTGTATTGGGTGCATATATATTTAGGATCGTTAGCTCTTCTTGTTGCACTGATCATTTTACCATTATGTAATGCCCTTCTTTGTCTCTTTTGATCTTTGTTGGTTTAAAGTCTGTTTTATCAGAGACTAGGACTGCAACTCCTGCTTTTTTTCCCCCTCCATTTGCTTGATAAATCTTCCTCCATCACTTTATTTTGAGCCTATGTGGATCCCTGCATGTGAGATGGGTTTCCTGGATACAGCACACCAATGAGTTTTGCCTTTTTATCCAGTTTGCCAGTTTGTGTCTTTTCATTGGTGCATTTAAGCCCATTTACATTTAAGATTAGTATTGTTATATGTGAATATGATCCTGCCATTGTGATGCTAGCTGGTTGTTTTGCCCATTCATTGATGCAGTTTCTTCATTGTGTCAATGCTCTTTACCATTTGGTATGTTTTTGGAGTGGCTGGTACTGGTTGTTCCTTTCTATGTTTAGTGCTTCTTTCAGGAGCTCTTGTAAGGCAGGCCTGGTGGTAATGAAATCTCTGAGCATTGCTTGTTTGTAAAGGATTTTCTTTCTCCTTTGCTTATGAAGCTTAGTTTGGCTGGATATGAAATTGTAGGTTGAAAGTTATTTTCTTTAAGGAAGTTGAATATTGGCCCCCACTCTCTTCTAGCTAGTAGAGTTTCTGCCGAGACATCCGCTGTGAGTCTGATGGGCTTCCCTTTGTGGGTAACCTCACCTTTCTCTCTGGCTGCCCTTAGCATTTTTTCCTCATTTCAACCCTGGTGAATCTGACGATTATGTGCCTTGGGGTTGCTCTTCTTGAGGAATATGTTTGTGGTGTTCTCTGTATTTCCTGAACTTGAATATTGGCCTGCCTTGCTAGATTGGGGAAGTTCTCCTGGATAATATCCTGAAGAGTGTTTTCCAGCTTGAATTCATTTTCTCCGTCACATTCAAGTACACTTATCAAACGTAGATTAGGTCTTTTCACATAATCCCATATTTCCTGGAGGCTTTGTTCATTTCTTCTTACTCTTTTTTGTCTAATCTTGCCTTCTCATTTTATTTCATTGAGTAGATATTCAATCTCTGATATCCTTTCTTCTGCTTGGTCAATTCGGCTATTCAAACTTGGGTATGCTTCATGAAGTTCTCATGTTGTGTTTTTCAGCTCCATCAATTCATTTATGTTCTTCTCTAAGCTGTTTATTCTCGTTAGCCTTTTGTCAAAGCTTTTTTCAAGCTCTTAGTTTCTTTGCATTGAGTTAGAACATGTTCTTTTAGCTCAGAGAAGTTTGTTATTACCCACCTTCTGAAGCCTGTTTCTGTCAGTTCATCAGACTCATTCTCCATCCAGCCTTGTTACCTTGCTGGTGAGGATTTCTGATCCCTTGGAGGGGGAGAGGCATTCTGGTTTCGGGTTTTTTCATTTTTTTTATGCTGGTTTCCTCCCATCTTGTGGATTTATCTCCCTTGGTCTTTGTAGTTGTGACTTTCAGATAGGTTCTCTGAGTGGACATCTTTTTTGTTAATGATGAAGTTATTTCTTTCTATTTTTTAGTTTTCCTTCTAACAGTCAGGCCCCTCTGCGATAGGACTGCTGGAGGTCCACTCCAGACCCTGCTTGCCTAGGGATCACCTGCAGTGGCTGCAGAACAGTAAGGGTTGCTGCCAGTTTCTTCTGTTTTCTTTGTCCCAGAAGGATACCTGCCAGATGTCAGCCTGAGCTCTCCTTTATGAGGTGTCTCTTTGGATATATGGGGGTCACGGAGCTGCTTAAGGAGACAGTCTGTCCCTTATAGGAGCTGAAGTGCTGAGCTGTGAGCTCTGTTGTTCCCTTCAGAGCTGCTGGGCAGGTATGTTTAAGCCTGCTGCAGCAGAACTCATAACTGCCTTTTTTTCCCAGATGCTCTGTCCCAGGAAGGCGGGGCTTTATTTATAAGTTCCTGACATGCTGCTGCCTTTTCTCAGAGATGCCCTTCCCAGCGAGGAGGTAGTCTAGTCACAGTCTGCCAACAGAGGCATTGCTGAGCTGCCGTGCGCTCTGCCCAACTGCTGTGTGAACTTCCTTGCAGTTTTGCTTATAGAGGTATAGTTATAAGTGCCTTGATAATGGCAGTCTGCCTCAGTAATGACAGACTGTCTCTGTAATGGTGGACTACCTCAGTAATGGCAGACTACCATGGTAATGACGGACTGCTGTGGTAATGGTGGACTGCCTCAGTAATGGTGGACTGCCTTGATAGTGGCAGACTGCCTCGGAAGTGGTCGACTGCCTTGGTAATGCAGACACCCTTCCCCCAAAAGAGCTGGACCGTATGAGGTCCAGCTGTGCTTGCTGTGAAACTCCCAGTCCAGAGAGTTTCAGATTGCTGGTCTTTGTGATGGTGGGACTGGCCGAGCCAGATCACCTGGCTCCCTGTTTCAGCCCCCTTTTTTTCAGTTGAACGGGCAACTCTGTCTCCCAGGCATTCCAGGTGCCAGGTGAAATGGCACCCAGATTTTTGTGAGCTTTTGTGTGAAAACCTGCTGCACCGGCTGAAACAGCCATGCTGGAGACTCATGGCACTTTTCTACCCAGGAATCTCCTGATCTGCATGCAGTAAAAATTGGTTTGGAAATGTGGTGATGACTCACCCTCTGTGTTTTCACTGGGAACTGCAGTCCAGAGCTGTTCCTGTTAGGCCATCTTGAATCATCTCCTGATTTTTTTCTAATATAATTTTTTGGCTACATATGATTATAGCTTTGATTTCTTAGCCTAAGTAATTTGGAAGTTGGAAACATTGTAGTATGAGCTTAGAAAGCTGCTGAATAAGTAGAAATGCAAATGTATAGTATATTTTAGAAGAAATATTGTTTCTGAATGCCAAGTACTGTATGTGTAATAAGTCAAAATGCCACCTGATTTAATTGAATCAATAAAAGAATATGGAAATAGCTTATAGCTTCTCTGCAAATGAGGATGTAAAAGTACTGAAAGATGTTTGAAAATTACTTTCTCTCTAAAGTATTTTTAAATTCTCCATAACACTTGATATATCCTATTATTTTTGCACAATTTTGGAAATGTCTACAAAGCAAAAAAGACAAGTTTCAATTCAAAACTCAATTTGAATGGTAACAGATTCTGAATTGAGAGACTGCAAATGTAAGAACTTTTGCCATATTTTAAATTATCCTAAGAATACATGGTTTATTAGGATAATATTTATTATTTTTGCCTTGAATAAATAAAATTAAAGAGGATAATTCTAGTTCTTGGTACAACTAAAGGATTAAGTAAAAGTCTACTTCAAAAATGGTAATGAAATTATTTATATGTACTCATCCTTTACCTTGATTGCCTTCTTTATGCCTTCCATTCCATTTTATGCCACTCAGCATGTTGACATACTGTGACAATAAATATATTTTATTTCCAATGTCATCAAATATAAAACCAGAATGCAAATTCAAAAGTATCAAAAATTATTGTTCATTTTATCTCTCAAGGTGAACAAGAAGGAATGAAATATATACAATTTTTGGATTATTTTAGCATACCTAGAATATATTTTTATTTAAAAGGGGACTTTTTTTTTCAACAGTGTTCCTGATCTCATTAGTATTTAATTTATCGTTTTTAGAATGAGAAACCATGGTTTTTTTTCTGTTTTTCCCTTCCTTCATTTACAGATAAAATTATATTATGCTATTTCCTTGGTGATACTAAATATTTACAAAGATTTGGGGATTTTTTTCTTCTATTTTCAATTCTGTAACTGTTTTTTATCCTATCCATCCTCCTTCCCCTTCTCTGCATTTTAATTCTCCACTTTGTTATATTTTTTCCTAGCTCCTTCTCTTATTCGCATAATTTACTCCCTGTCTCCCTTCTCTCTCTCTGTCTGTCACACACACACACACACACACACACACACCCTCACTCAAATGCTTTTTCTTTCATACTCATGCTTAAGGTTTCTAGAAACCTCCTTAGGTCATTCTTATATTAATTTTATGGTTGTTTATCATTTTTTCCAGTCTTGTCTTGAAGAACACATCTGGTTTTCATTCTAATCAGTACTCCTCTGAGAGTAGCATCGTATTATAGAAGTCAAACAATTCTCAAATAATAACCCATAATGTTGCAACTTCTGGTAATTTAAACTTTTATTCAGTAACTTTAAAAGAGCTCTTCATGTAGTCCAACTTGGCAGCCTTTTCTTTAAGATAAAAGTTAATGGAGGTGGGGTTTGTATGGGTAATAATTTAAAGAAACAATATTTGGAAACCTGTTTTCTCAAAATGAGAAATCTTTGAAACTAAACATGGAAAATTATTCACTATTTTCATTAGCAATGCATTTCTGAGAGTTCACAATTTAAATGACACATAACAACTTATATGCTATGGCAATGAGGTGATAGTGAAGCCAATGTCCTGAAAAAGGAAGGCAAAAACAGTAGAACTACTAAGAAAGAGCAGATAGATGTTGAGTGAGAAATTACTGAAAACTACTTACAAAACATAAAACTATGTGCATTATGAAACTATGTGCATTATGAGAGGATATAGTGTTTAGAGGTAATACAGAACAAAGGGGTCTGTGGGGAGCTTTCAGAATTCAAATGATTTACAATCAGATATTCTGAATTTGAATTATTGTTCTTAATAATTGTATGTCATAGGCAAGTTATTTTACTTCTCTGACTCCATCACATGTTACAAGAATAATAGAGGACAAATTTCCACTTGAAGAAGCTTAAAGGGCCGAAGAGTGGATACAAAAATAAATAGGGTGCTTTAGAAAATCCGAAGTGAGAGTAATGTCCAGCATTCAAAATTAGAACAAAAAACAGAGGCAGAAAATAGAGAAATGTTAAAGGATATGGAAGATCAGTTTAGATAATGAACATACATGGGCGTGTGTCTTTATACTAGAACAATTCATAATTCTTTGGGTATATACCCACACTGTCTTCCACAATGGTTGAACTAATTTGCACTCCCACCAACAGTGTTACCACTCCTATTCAACAAAGCATTGGAAACTCTGGCCAGGGCTATCAGGCATAAGAAAGAAATAAAGCGTATTAAAATAGGATGAGAGGAAGTCAAATAATCTTTCTGTGCAGATGGCACGATTTTATATCTAGAAAACCCGATTGTGTCAGTCCAAAAGCTTCCTAAGCTAATAAGCAACTGCAGCAAAGCCCCAGGATACAAAATCAATGTGCAAAAATTGCTTGCATTCCCATGCACAAACAGTAGGCAAGCAAAGAACCAAATCATGAATTGTGAATGAACCTCCATTCACAATTGCTACAAAAAGATTAAAAAACCTGGGAATTACAACTAACAAGGGAAGTGAAGGACCTCTTCAAGGGAAACTACAAAGCGCTGCTCAAAGAAATTAGAGGACACAAAGAAATGGAAAAACATTCTATGCTCATGGATAGAAAGAATCAATATTGTGAAAATGGCCATATGGCCCAAAGTAATATACAGATTCAATGACATTGACATTCTTCACAGAATTAGAAAAAACTTTTAAAATTTATATGGAATCAAAAAAGAGCCCAAATAGCCCTTTCTATGCAAAAACGAAGAAGAGCCAATATACAGATTATTGATGTATCTTTCTGTCATGCACTTTGCTTGTCTTATAATAGTTTATTGTACACCAAGCACTGTGTATAAAAGAACTATAGAGTCTGAAGATGATGTTATTTGTCACCAGAGGTGATTCTTCCTTTTCTCATTTAGGATGAGGGACTGAGACCATGTTTTAATCAGTGGTTGAACTGGATAAGAGCTGAAATGCAATTTTGGTAAGATTAACTCACATTTTGTTCTCCTCTGTTCTTTGGGCATGGCTTTCATGGGCTTTAAATTAAGAAACTGAAAGTTTCTGAATCCTCAGCCATGAAAATTTAGGGAGATTCAATTCTGTCCTTTGAATGTGTTGACCTTAACTCTTTAACCTTCAATACCACACATCTTCAAAATTTAATATATGTCTTTATGAGAAGACCAACCAGGTATTTGCGAGACTGCCTCATAGTAAGAGCTGTAAAAGACTTCACAGAGACTTCATAAGTTTCTGACCCAGCCCTGCTTCAGCCTTTAAAAACATTACATAACTCAGCAAATATCCTATGGTAAAAATTGGCTGCGACATGTGATGCTGCTCTAAATTTTTATACCTGCCTGCATAGTTGTCCAAAGTTCTGATGGTTCATTGCTTCCACAGTAACATACCTCTGCCTGTGCTAACCCTGATTCTCAGTAATACTCAGAATCTATAGATGCTTTCAAGGGATGAAAATAACTGAGATTGTCAGCTCATATAAGAAAGACTCTTCCCTCTCTAGAATTTTAAATTCTCCCTTTCCCATTGTTTTCATTGTCCTTAGAATAGCATTTTTGTAATACCTCTAGGTTTTTCTAATTATTGATGTGGAAATATTGCCTATAAGAACTATAGTATCTACTGAGAAGCAGAAGTCTCAAGTAGATTTTTTAAAACCATCTTTATTCTTACAAAAAACAAAACTTAACCCCCCCCCAGAAAAGTTGAAAACAAAGCAATAGAAAAAGAAATACCATGTAACTATTTACCAAAGGAAAGCTAGCATAGTAGTATTTATATGGGATAAATTAAAAGTTAAGGAAGAAGGCATTGGTGAGTGTGAATGTGTATGTACCAAAAATATTGCCTAGAAATATATAGAGCAAAAACGTTCAGACTCTCATGGATTAACTGACAAATGCATAACTACAGTGTAATATTTTAATCCTCCTCTCTTAAATAACAATAGTTAAATCTGACTATTAAAGAATATTTATTAGGAAAACATTAGTACATTTGGCATAAGTGTATGTGTATTAGACACTACATTCAACAGTCAAGACTAAACATTCTTTTCAAGTGAAGATACAAGTGGAACAATTACAAACATTTTCCACATACTGTCATAAATGAAATCTCAGCAGTATGTAGACTTTATTACCTTCCTACTGCTCCTCACTAACTGATGTCCTGTCTTTCTTTTTAACCTAAATTAAACATGGTTAATCATTATATTTATTTATTTGTACTCACCTTCAACCCTTTTGCAATTCTTCACCTTTTCAGTTCACTGAAAAAGCCAGAAACCTAATTAAAGATAATTCTCCACACCTGAATTTGAGCACCTAATGTGTATACAGAAATCATACAATCATGCTGAGTAGTGTCATTTTTAATTTATAATTATGTAACTCAAATCGTCCTTAATTCTGTCAATCATACTGCATTCCCTCTTACTTTATTTCTCCCTTTCACCTAGACAACTACTTCCACCTTTATTTCTCTTCAAATCTCCAGCACCACCTCCCCATCTTCAATCTCAGATGGTGACTTTGCTTTCTACTTCAATTAGAAATTTAAAGCAATGAAAACTTCCACAGATTCCATCCACCACATCTACCCAGTTACCAGCATTATGTGCTATATTCTGTCTTTCCCTTCTGTGCTCCTATCTAAGGTCAACTTTTCCTAGTAAACTCATTTACTCCTCCAAGTATCCCATGAATTGGTGTTGATGGTATCATTTTACAGTTGGGGAGACAGGTTCGAAGTCAAATCATTAAGAAAGAACTGTTCTAGCTCTGTGTTCTCTATCCCCTTGTTACTCAAAGGGTGGTTCCTCAGAACAGCAGCATCACCAATACCTGTGATGTCACTGGGCCCCAGACCTAATTAATACAAAAAGGGAATGCATTTTAAAAAGATTCTCAAGTGTTTCTTATGCTCTTTGATATTTAAAGAACATTGCTGTATACCAGTCTGTCCTTTCCCATGCGCATTCCATTATAGTATAGTGGCACCAATTATTTTAAAAATAAAATTCGTTCGTTGATCATGTTTTACTAGAAGTCAATCCGTCTCCAAGGTACTAACTAATTCAAGCCCTCCATAAATTCTGTTAATAGTTTCTTGCAAATGAAGTTTCTGATGGTGATGGTGTTCCTTCTTTTGGTGTGATTGGTTTGATTAAGTTTGGATTCAGTTAGTCTCAGTAGTCAGGGTAGGAGCTTGATGGTAGCCAGATCAAAGAATTTGGAATTACCAGCCTTATAAGAGATAATTTTTATTTTATTCATTCATTTTAACTGTTAATTTCTTATTCACTGAGAAAAAACTTGGTTTAATTAAAAACAGAACAAAATTTTGCAAATTTGACCTTGGTCTATGGACTTACTTTAAGGCATATTGTTAGTGGTGAATATTGGGAAACCACCTATGGAAAAAGTTTGAGAGCCTATAATTTATTTTTTAAAATAATGGAATTAAATGTTAGTTTTTGTTAAGTGTAGAAGTCTGACTTACAGTAAACATTCTGATGGAAATATTTTAGTTTAAGGATGGGGAACTGACACTACGTCATTAAGATTACTGCTAGCATTTTTCCCATTAGAGCCCAATGACTCCAAACAAAGAGGAAATGATATGGGTGAACCACAGCAGCCTCCATTTACTTGAAGAGGAAAACACATTGAGCTCTTGTGAAAGTTTTATGTCTTCTACGTTTGAACCCTCTGACCGTATTTTGAAAGAAACATGCATTTCAAGAAAAGTATACATACACTGAACTTTCCAAAGCAAAAATTTTGTTATCTCTTTCATTGCATTATTTCAAGATTTTAAATATTTAAATTAAAAATACTCCACTTTATTCTTCTACAGTATCAGGTAACTATGCACTCCTTGGCTCATCTTTTCTTCATGATTTTCATGGTTGTTGTATTCATTCCTGTTGCTATTACAAAGAGCTACACTCAGCTAACAAAAAGTTTCAAGCCCTTGGCAAATGTTTCAAAATTATTAGATTACAAAAAGTAAATGAGCATAATTGCTTTCCTCTTCCAATAGACTATCATGTTTCCTTTCTCCATTACAAATAATCTGTGGGGAAATTGAGTTTATGACCATTTGAAATAATTAGGCTCATTGACAGCTTATGACTTAAGAGGTAAAGCCACATCACTCACATCATTTATTAAGCAACTGTAATATTTAAATGAACTCATAATTACCCACCAGTTATTTCAATCATCCTCAAAGATTTGAGTTCAATGCATTATTTCCTGACAGACACATTTTTAAAAGCTTCTTACACTTGGATAACCATTCCATCTTAATGTCTTCGCTCTTTGTCTTCTTCACGTTCTTAAAGTAAGGACACTTGGGGTGGTCTTTTCATTGTCTTGCCTTGTTACTCAACCTCGCTTTTATGTACATTCCATTGCCTGAATTCATTTTCCATGTTTGAGCCCTTGCAAATCTAATCAATTCTTAAGACCTCGCTGACTACCTCATCCCAGTCTCTTTTGCATCCTAAAAGTTTCATTACTGACCCAATATGTTTGCCCCTTTATCTCATATTAACTTTATAATAGATGTTGAATTTTCCACAACTATGACCTGTAATGTGTTTTATCAACCAATTTGATCATAAGTGACTGTAAAAGGCTGTATTCTTTACTTGTCTTGAAACTTGCAGTGTTTTTCACATAATCTGCTGTTACTAAACCAAACGTGGGTCTGCTTGCCTGGCACAGTAAAGCCAAACACCCACACCAAGGTTTGCAGCAACAGTAAGGAGGGAGTTTATTTGCAGGGTGCCAAGCAAGGAGAATTGGGCAGCTAATCCTTAAGAGCTGGCCTCCCCAATGGCCTATAAGCAAGGGCTGCTAAAAGCAGAGGTGTATTTTAGGAAAGCAGAAGTTACAGTCAAAACTGTAAATCAATACCTGGGGATTATATTAATACATTGGTTTGGCCCAAAATGGCAGGCTCTCTTGCAGTAGGGCTTACAGGACATAGGTGGATTCAGATATTCTTTGGTTTACAGTTGCTTAGGGAAGTCAAGACTTTGTTTAAAAACTTGGGATCATCAGAAGGGAATGTTGTGATTTGACCAGTGGGCATTACTCTCTCTATGCCCTTCAGGAAAAAATTTAGAACAAAGAACAGCAATCAGATTTCATATTCCCCTTATCTGAAGTCTATTTAACTGTGGTTGGCATTTTTCATCTGATGGGGTCTGGGTTTCTGAAAAACAACTTAGGGACATGTGTCATCTTTGGTTTCTATAGGGAACCAAACATTTTGTCCTTCTTGCTTATTGAATTGCTGATTTACTTGTCAAGGCAGCTATATGCCTGGAATTTCCCTTGAAGGGACTCAAGACTTTCCCTTTGTTTTCATGCTTGGGGTGTCCTAGCAGGCCCCTAAGATGTGTGAATAAACAAATAAATGGAAAATAGCTGAGTTAGCCTGGAGAAATCACATTTGTGAGGTTTTTTCTTGCTTAGTAGAGGTAGGTTAATTTGGTCTATCTCTTCATGTCTTAATTCATATAATCTAAAATAAAGAACATAATTTGAACATAAATTAAATTTTTAAAAGGTCTCACTTTTACAAATGAAGAAACTAGAACTAGTCCTGAATCTTGATGCCATGGTCTTCCTAAAAACAATTATTTCCAATGGAGATACCAGATTAACAGCAGTGTCTCGGTTGTTAGGCTGTTTCAAGGAAGGGATAACTGAAAAGTACAGCAAAGCACATAGGTCAGTTCATACTGGATGTCACATATTTAAAGTTTTTATTATTAAAACAATGGACAATATATTTGTATATATATTTAATTATGTATCTGCCCATTTTTTCACATAAGGATTCTTTTACATAGCTGTACACAAATGTGTTGAATATAACAGCATAAAATAACATTTTAAGTAAGCAGATAAGGAAAAGAGGGTTAAAAGTGAGATAGGAGGGAAGATAAAAGCCTGAAATGCAGTTAGAATGTGAAATCCTATTCAAAAATCTTTTACTTTTGCTAGACTCGGCCCATGAATTAGATTGGCTCTGAGCATTCTATCTGCCAAGGCAAAGGAAACGACAGTGCCACTTTGGGTAACTGGAAAGTATCCCAAAACAAAACAATATGCGCATCAAGTACACCAGTCTTTATACTAACATAAGATAGATTTTTTTTTTTTTCTTGTAGATCCATGTATCAAACAGAATGGACAGAATTATGCTATAGTCACAAACACTAGCAAAATCTTAGTGGCTTATGCTGACAAAGATTTATTTTTCACTCACACTGTGTGTTCATTGCATATAAGATGGGGTCTCTATCTACCATAGTAACTCATACATACAAGACAAAGGAGACTTTCTCTCATTTATAATCAGTGCAGCAGGAGGAAGAGAAATGGGTGGCTGGTATATTGGTTCTTAAAGCTTCCATTTGGAAAAGACACATTTCATCTGAGCTCAGATTTCTTCATTTCATTGCCCACAGCAAGCCCTATGTTCATACTTATCTTCAACAAACTTAAAGATAGTTTGCAGTCCAACCCTGTGCCTTGGAAGGATGAAAAGGTGAATATTTCTGAACAGCCAAATTGATGACCACACTCTCCATAGAGAAGCATTGCATAATGTAATAAGTTGTGTTGACATATAAAATATGACCAGAACTGAGTCTGTGACCTTGCACTATGTTGACCAAGGGCATAAAGACAAGGCAAAAGCTGATAAAAATGGTTCTACCAGTGACTAGGAAAAATCAGTTCTGATACATGGCTTTTTACTGGTCTACCTTAATTCAGGAATGTGTTTCAGATTGCCTAAAGAAATAGATAAAAGTTACTCCTAAATATATATTGCTTCTCTCAACAGAGCTTTTATATGTATGAACTAATAGTGAGTTTGCATTTATATCCCTTCAGAAATAATATTAATAACAATATTATTAATAATATTAATATTTTTCTTTTTAAAAATTTAATAGCTTTTGAGGTACGAATATTTTTGTTACATGGATGAATTACATGATGCTGATTTCTGAGGTTTTAGTGCACCCATCACCCAAGTAGTGTACATTTTACCTCTAATGTGTAGTTTTTTATCCCTAGCTCTCCTCCTACCCTCCGATTTCTGAGTCTCTAAAATCCATTATGTCACTCTGTATCCCTTTGTATACTCATAGCTAAGCTCCCACTTGAAAATGAGAAGGTAAGGCTTTTGGTTTTCCATTCCTGTGCTATTTCGCTTAGAATAATGGCCTCCAGCTCTATCTAAGTAGCTGCAAAAGACATTATTTCATTCCTTTTAATGGCTGAGTAGTATTCCATGGTGTGTGTATGTACCACGTTTTCTTTATCCACTCATTAGTTCATGGGCACTTAGGTTTGTTCTATGTATTTGCAATTGTGAATTGTGCTACCATAAACATACATGGGCAAGTGTCTTTTTTATTTTTTTATAAATGTCTTTTTTACATAATGACTTCTTTCCTTTGGATAGATACCCCATAGTGGGATTACTGGATCAAATGGTAGTGCTACTTTTAACTCCTCAAGGCCTCTCCATTACTGTTTTCCATAGAAGTTGTACCAGTTTACTTTCCCATCAGTAGTGAATAAGCATTCCCTTTTCCCCACATGTGTGCCAACCTCTATTTTTTTTTTTTTTTTTACTTTTTATTAATAATAATGGTCATTCTTTCAGGATTCGTTGTGATATCTCATTGTCGTTTTAATTTGCATTTCCCTGATGACTACTGATACTGAGCATTTTTTTCATATGTTTGTTGGCCATTTGTATATCTTCTCTTGAGAAATGTCTGTTCATGTCCTTTGCCCACTTTTTAATGGAATTATTTGTGGTTTTTTTCTTGGTAATTTGTTTGAGTTCCTTGCACGTTCTGGATACTAGTCCTTTTTTGGATGTTTAGTTTGCAAATATTTTCTCCCATTCTATGTGTTTTCTGTTTAGTCTGTTGATTATTTCTTTTGTTGTGCAAAAGGCTTTTAGTTTAATTAGGTCCCATTTATTTATTTTTATTTTTGTTACATTTGCTTTTGGGAACTTTGTAATAAATTTTTTGCCTAGGCTAATATCTAGAAGAGTTTTTCCAATGTTGTCTTCTAGAATTTTTACAGTTTCAGGTCCTATACATAAGTCATTGATTTATCTCGAGTTGATTTTTGTATAAGGTGAGAAATAGGAATTCAGTTTCATTCTTCTTCTACATGTGGCTTGCCAGTTTTTCCAGTACCATTTAATGTAATAAAGGATGTCAATTCCGCAACTTATGTTTTTCTATACTTTGTCGAAAATCAGTTGCCTCTACATATTTGGCTTTATTTCTGGGTTCTCTATTCTGTTCCATTGTTCTAGGTGCCTACTTTTATACCACTACATGCTGTGTTAGTAACTGTAGGCTTATAGTATAATTTGAAGTCTGGTAGTGTGATGCCTCCAGATTTGTTCTTTTTGCTTAGAATTTTGTAGCTATTTGGGCTCTTTTTTGTTCCCATTTGAATTTTAGGATTGTTTTTCTAATTATGTGAAAAACAATGTTGGTATTTTTTATGGGAATTGCATTAAATCTGTAGATTACTTTGGGCAGTATGGTCATTTGCACAATATTGATTCTTCCAATCCATGAGCATGAAATGTGTTTTCACTGGTTGTGTCATCATAATTTCTTTCAGCAGTGTTTTGTAGTTCTCCTTATAGAGATCTTTCACCTCCATGGTTAAATATATTCCTAGATATTTTATTTATTTTTTATTTTTTTGCAGCTGTTATAAAAGGGATAGCATTCTTGATTTGATTCTTAGCTTGATCATCAACAATGACATTGTTGTACATTGACTTTGAAACCTGAGACTTTATTGAATTCATTTATTAAATCTAGGAGTTTTTTGGAGGCGTTCTTAGGATTTTCTAGGTGTGCAATCATATCATCTGCAAACAGTGATAGTTGGACTTCCTCTTTTCCAGTTTCAATGTCCTTTATCTCTTTCTCTTGCCTAATTGGTCTGGTTAGTACTTCCAGAACTGTATTGAATAGGAGTGGTGAAAGTGGGCACCCTTGTCTTGTTTCCATTCTCGGGGGAAGTGCTTACAACTCTTCTGCATTCAATAAGATGTTGGCTGTGGATTTGTCATATATGGCTTTTATTATTTTGAGGTAGGTGCCTTCTATGCCTGGTTCTTATTATAAAGGGATGCTGTCTTTTATAAAATGCTTTTTCTGCATCTATTAAGATAATATGTTTTTTGTTTTTAATTCTGTTTATGTGATATATCACATGTATTGACTTGCATATGTTAAACATCCCAGTATCCCTGGAATGAAACCCGCTTGACCATGATAAATTATCTTTTTGACATCCTTTGGGATTTGGTTAGCTAGTATTTTGTTGAGGATTTTTGAATCTGTGTTCATAAGGAAAATTGATCTGTAGTTTTCTTTTTTTGTTGTTGTGACTTTTCCTGTTTTTTTTTATCTGGATGATACTAGCTTCATAGAATGATTTAGGGAGGATTTTTTCCTTCTCAATCTTTTGGAATAGTTTCAGTAGGATTAGTACCAGTTCTTTGAATGTCTGGTAGAATTCAGGTATGACTACATCTGGTCCTGGGATTTTATTTTGTTGATAATTTTTAAATTACTGATTCTGTCTCACTGCTTCTTACTAATCTTTTCAAGGTTTCTATTCCTGATTTAATGTAGGAGAACTGTATGTTTCCAGGAATTTGTCCATTTCCTCTAGGTTTTCTAGTTTGTGCACATAAAGGTATTCATAGTAGTCTTGAATGATTCTTTTTGTAGCTCTGTGATATGGGTCGTAATATCTCCAGTTTCATTTCTCATTGAGCTTATGTGGATCCTCCCTCTTCTTTTCTTGGTTAATCTACTTAATGGTCTATCAATTTTGTTTATTTTTTCAAAGAACCAGCTTTTTGTTTCATTGATCTTTTGTACTGTTTTGTTTGTTTGAATTTTATTTAGTTCTGCTCTGGTCCTTTTTATTTTCTTCTAGCTTCAGGTTCAGTTTGTTCTCGTTTCTCTAGTTCCTTGATGTGCGACATTAGGTTATCAATTTGTGCTCTTTCAGACTTCTGGATGTAGGCATTTAGCACTATAAACTTTCCTCTAAGCACTGCTTTTGCTGTATCCTAGAAGTTTTGATAACTTGTGCCATTATCATCATTCAATTCAAAGAATTTTTACATTTCCATCATGATTTCATTGTTAACCCAGATATCAGTCAGGAGCAGATTATTTAATTTCCACGAATTTGTATAGTTTAGAGGGTTCCTTTTGAAGTTGATTTCTAGCTTTATTCCACTGTGACCTGAGAAGATACTTGATATGATTTTGATTTTTTCAAATTTATTGAGACATGTTTTATGGCTTATCATATGGTCTGTCTTGGAGAATGTTCCATGTGCTCATGAGAAGAATGTATATTCTAGAGATCTTAGGTAGCCTGTTCTGTAAATATCTTTAAGTTCATTTGTTCTAGCATGTCATTTAAGTCCACTATTCCTCTGTTGGCTTTCTGTCCTGAAGATCTGTCTAGTGCTGACAGTCTCCCACTATGATTGTTTTGTTGTCTATCTCATTTCTTAGGGAAATAACCTAGGGAGACACTGGCTGGCACAGCTGAAGGAGGGCTTGCACTATCCCTCCCTCAACCCCAGACAGTGAAGCTTATAGCAACAAAGGTGACTGCTTTCTTCTGCTTAAGGAGGGGAGAGCAAAGAGTAAAGAAAACTTTGTCTTACATCTTGGATACCTACTAGGCCACAGCAATATAGGCCACTAGGTAGAGTCCTGAGGCCCCCATTTCAGGCCCTAGCTCCTGGATGACATTTCTAGTCACACCCTGGGTCAAAAGGGAAGCTGCTTCCTTGAATGGAAGGAGCTAGTCTTGGCAGGATGCATCACCTGCTGACTAAAGAGCCCTTCGTCCCTGAATAACAACCAGTGATACCTAGGGAGCACACTATGGGCCTTGGATTCTGAGGTGTGCTGGCTTAAGTGAAGACCCAGCACAGAACCAGCTGTGGTGGCTAGAGTGAAAGACTACATCTGTTTGAGGGAAGCAGAGGGAAAAGTAGAGAGGACTTTCTCTTGCACCATAGGTACTAGCTCAGTCATAATGGGGTAGATCAACAAGCAGACTCTTGGGATCCTTGCTTCCTGGCCTAAGCTCTTGGAAAACATTTCTGGGCCTGCTCTGGGCCATAAGGGAGCCCACTATCCTGAAGGATGAGTTCCAGGCTTGGAAGCATTAACCACAAGCTGACAGAAGAGCCCTTGGGCTTTAAGCAAACATGGTGGTGGCCTGGAAGAACCTTCTGTGGTGGTTCTGGCCACAGGGAGGAGCTCCTCTGCCTATTGAAACTAGAGAGAAGAGCAAGAAAAACTTTGTATTATGGTTTGAATGCCAGCTTAGCCACAGTAGACTAAACATCAGGTAAATTGCTAAGGTTTTAGACTCCAATCACTGGCTCTAAGACTGTATCTCTGGACATGCTTGAGCTCACAAGGGAAGAGGACTGTCTGACAATTCAGTGGTCACTAATCTGTCTTGGGGTGAGGAGGGGGGAAATATTTCCACCTACCCTTTCAGTGGGACTTCAAGTTCCCCAGGCATCAATCTCTACCTGGAAGAACATACCAACCTGAAGGGAAGGGCCTTGGTCAAGGCCTAGTGCTGTGCTGGCTTCAGATCTGAGCCAGTGAAGTTCCATAGCCACAGAGGTTCTTGCATCACCACACCCCTAATTCCAGGTGACTCAGCACAGAGAGATAAACTTCATATGTTTGGGAGAAAGTAAGGAAAAGGAACAAGAGTCTCTGTGTGCTATTCCAGAGAATTCTTTCAGATCTTATCCAAGACCACCAAGGTGATACCTCTACAAGTCTGCAAAACTATAGCATTATTGGTCTTGGGCTCCAAGTTCCTCTGAATATCTGGAAGGCCTTTCCAAGAAAGACAGGCACAAACAAGCCCAGGCTGTGAATACTGCAATCAATACCTAACTCTTTAGTGCCTAGACACCAAAGAATATCTACAAGCATCAACACCCTCCAGAAAAACATGAACTCACCAAGTAAATTAAATAAGGCACTAGAGATCAATCCTGGAGAAACAGAGATATATGACCTTTTGGGTAGATAATTCAAAATAGCTGTTTTGAGGCAACTCAGAAATTCTAGACAACATAAAGAAGGAATTGAGAATTCTATAAGATAAATTTAAGAAAGAGATTGAAATAATTTAAAAGAATCAAGCAGAAATTTCAGAGTTGACAAAGTTAGGTGACATGGTAAAGAATGCATGAGTCTCTTAAGAGAAGAATCGATCAAGCAGAATGAACAATTAGTGAGTTTGAAGACAGGCTATTTGAAAATACACAGTCAGAGGAGACAAAAGAAAAAAGAATTAAAAGCAATAAAGCATATCTACAAGATCTAGAAAATAGCCTCACAAGGGAAAATTGAAGAGTTATTGACGTGAAGACAAGGTAGAGAAAGAGATAGAAGTAGAATGTTTATTCAAAGGGATAATATCAGAGAACTTCCCAAACCAAGGAAAAGATATCAACATTAAAATATGAGAAGGTTATTAAACACCAAGCAAATTTAATGCAAAGAAGACTAAGAAGACTACGTCAAGGCATTTAATAATCGGATTCCCAAAAGTCAAGGTTAAGGAAAGAATTCTAAAAGCAACAAGAGAAAAGAAACAAATAACATAAAATCGAGCTCCAGTACAACTGGCAGCAGGCTTTTCAGTGGAAATCTTACAGGCCAGGTGAGAGTAACGTGACATATTTAAAGTACTGAAGGAAAAAAAAAGCATTTACTCTAGAGTAGTATATACGGTGAAAATATCCTTTAAACATGAAGGAGAAATAAAGACCTTCCCTGACATGTCCTACAAGAAATGCTAAAGAGAGTTCTTCA
Source organism: Alouatta palliata (assembly GCA_004027835.1). Taxonomy (NCBI): domain Eukaryota; kingdom Metazoa; phylum Chordata; class Mammalia; order Primates; family Atelidae; genus Alouatta; species Alouatta palliata. Next base: position 33,702 of record PVKV010008583.1, on the reverse strand, counting down.
GTCTGAAAGAAAAGGATGTTAATGAGCAAGAAGAAATTATCTGAATCTACAAAACTCATGAATAAGACTAAATATACAGAAAAACACAACATAGTGTAATACTATAAATGTGGTATATAATGTTCTTGTGACTTAAGCAGAAAGACCAACTGATAATCCAATCAAAGCTAATAACCGTAACAGCCTTTCAGTACACTAAGACAAAAAGAAGCAACAAAAAGTGAAAAAGTGGAAGAATGAAGTTAAATTGTAGAGTTTTTATTAGTTTCCTTTTTCCATGTGTGTTTGTTTATGCAAATAGTTACATTGTCATTGGTTTAAAATAATGAATTATAAGATAATATTTGCAAGCCTTGGGGTAACCTCAAATCAAAAAATACATAATGGATCCACAAAAAGATATAAAGGAAAAAAATTAAAGCATACCAACAGTAAAAATTACCTTCACTGAAAGAAAGATGAGAATAAAGGTAAGATGGAAGAGAAGCCCACAAAACTCCTGGAAAACAAATAATAAAATGGCAGGAATAAGTACCTATTTATCAATAATAACATTAAATGTAAATGAACTAAACTCTCCAATCAAAAGACATAAAGTAGCTGAATGGATGAAAAAACAAGACCCAGGGATCTGTTGCCTACAAAAAATACACTTCACCTATAAAGATACACATCGACTGAAAATAAAGTGATGAAAACAGACATCCCGTGCCAATGGAAACCAATAAAGAACAGGAGTAGCTATACTTATTTCAAATGAAATAGATTTCAAGACAAAAACTATAAAAAGAGACAAAGAACATTATTATAAAATGATAAAGGAGTCAGTTCAGTGAGAGTATATAACAATTGTAAATATATAGGCACCCAACACTGGAATAGTCAGATATATAAAGTAAATATATTAGTAGAGCTAAAGAGAGAGATAGACCCCCAATACAATAACAGCTGGAGACTTGAACACCCTGCTTTCAGCATTGAACAGATCTTTTAGATAGAAATCCAACAAAGAAACACTGGATTTAATCTGTACTATAGAATTAATGGACTTAATAGATATTTACAGAACATTTTCTCCAGTGGCTAGAGAATATACATTGTTTTCTTCAACACGTGTGTCATTCTCAAGGAGAGACCACACATTAGGTCACAAAGCTGGTCTTGAAGTTTTTCAAAAAAATTTGAAATATCAAGCATATTCTCTGACCACAATGGAATAAAGTTAAAAATCAATAACAAGAGGACTTTTAGAAACTATATAAACACATGGAGATTTTAAAATATGCTTCAGTGGGTCAGTGAAGAAATTAAGAAGGAAATTTAAAACTATTTTGCAGCAAATGATAATGGAAACACAACATTCTAAAATATATAAGATACAGCAAAAGCAGTATTAAAAGAGAAAATCGTAGCTATAAGTGCCTTCATCAAAAATGAAGAAATGTATCTCAAAACATAGCAAAGCAAGAGCAAACCAAACCCAAAATTTGTAGAAGAAAAGAAATAATAAAGTCAGAGCAGAAATAAATGAATTTGAATTGAAAAAAATTAAAAAGATCAATAAAACAAAAAGTTATTTAAAAAAAATGCAATTGACAAACATTTGGCTAGACTAAGAAAAAAAGAGGAAGACCAAAATAAATCAAATCAGAGATGAAAAAGGAGACATGACAATTGATATCACAGAAATTCAAAATGCCATTAGTGGTGTATTACTCCATTTTCACGCTGCTGATAAATACATACCTGAGACTGGGTAATTTATAAAGAGAAAGATGTTAATGGACTCACAGTTCCACATGGTTGGGGAGGCCTCACAATCATGGCAGGAGGCGAAAGGCACATCTTACATGGTGGCAGGCAAGAGACAATGAGAGCCAAGTGAAAGGGGAAACCCCTTATAAAACTATCAGCTCTCATGAGACTTATTCACTGCCATGAGAACAGTATGGGGGAGCCACCCCCATGATTCAATTATATCCCACCAAGTCCCTTCCACAACATGTGGGAATTAGGAAAGCTACAACCTCAAGATGAGATTTGGGTGGAGACACAGCCATCCATATCATTACACACCAGATCCTCCCAAATATCATGTCGTCACACTTCAGAATCAGTCATGCCTTCCCAAAAGTCCCCCAAAGTCTTAACTCGTTTCAGCATTAACTCAAAAGTCCACAGAGTCTCATTTGAGACAAGGCAAGTACCTTCTGCCTATGAGCCTGTAAAATTAAAAGTGAGTTAGTTCTTTCTAGATACAATGGGGGTACATGCATTGGATAAATACACCCATTCCAAATGGGAGAAATTGGCCAAAACAGAGGGGCTAAAGGGCCCATGCAAGTTGGAAATCCAACAGAGGAGTCAAATCTTAAAACTCCAAAATGATCTCCTTTGACTACAGGTCTCACATCCAGATAACACTGATGCAGGAGGTCAGTTCCCATGTTCTTGGTCAGCTCCACCCCTGTGGCTTTACAGAGTACAGCCTCCCTATTGGCTGCTTTCACTGGCTGACATTGAGTGTCTGCAGTTCTTCTAAGCACACAATGCAAGCTGTTGGTGGATCTACCATTCTGGAGTCTGGAGGACAGTGGCCCTCTTCTTACAGCTCTACTAGACAGTGCCCCAGTGGAGAACCTGTGTGGGGGCTTCCACCCCACATTTCCCTTCCACACTGCCCTAGCAGAGGTTCCTTAAGAGGACTCAACCCCTGCAGCAAACTTATTCCTGGACATCCAGACATTTTCATACATCCTTGGAAATCCAGGCAGAGGGTCACAAACCTCAATTCTTTACTTCTTTGTACTTGAAGACTTAACACCACATGGAAGCTACCAAAGCTTGGGGCTTGCACCCTCTGAAGCAATCGTCTGAGCTATACATGGGCCCCTTTTATCCATGGCTAGAGTGGGTGGGACACAGGGCACCAACTCCCTAGGCTACACACAGCAGGACAACTCTGGGCCCAGCCCATAAAACCATTTTTTTCTCATGGGCCTCTGGGCTTCTGATAGCAGGAGCTGCCACAAAGGTGTCTAACATGCCCCGTAAACATTTTTCCCATTGTCTTGGTGATTAATATTTGACTTCTTATTACTTATGCAAATTTCTGCGGCTGACTTGAATTTCCCCTCAGAAAATGGGTTTTTCTTTTCTTTTTTTTTTAAATTTTACTTAAGTTTTGGAGTACATGTACAGATCTTGCAGGATTGTTGCATAGGTACACATGTGCCATGGTGGTTTGCTGCCTCCATCCCCCCATCACCTGAATTAAGTATTTCTCCTAATGCTATCCCTCCCCAATCTCCCCACCCACTGCTATCACTCCCCTAGCCCCTCAACCCCCAACAGACCCCAATGTGTGATGTTTCCCTCCCTATGTCCATGTGTTATCATTGCTCAACACCCACTCATGAGTGAGAACATGTGGTGTTTGGTTTTCTCTTCTTGTGTCAGTTTGCTGAGAATGATAGTTGCCAGATTCATCCATGTCCCTGCAAAGGACATGAATTCATCCTTTTTTTATGGCCGCATAGTATTCCATGGTGTATATGTGCCACATTTTCTTTGTCCACTGATGGGCATTTGTGTTGGTTCCAAGTCTTTGCTATTGTAAACAGTGCTGCGATGAACATATGTGTGCATGTGTCTTTATAATAAAACAATTTCTAATCCTTTGAGTATATACCCAGTAATGAGATTGCTGGGTTAAATGGTATTTCTATTTCTAGATCCTTGAGGAATCGCCACACTGTCTTCCACAATGGTTGAACTAATTTACACTCCCACCAACAGTGTGAAAGTGTTCCTATTTCTCCACATCCTCTCCAACATCTGTTGTGTCCAGATTTTTTAATGATCGCCATTCTAACTGTTATGAGATGGTATCTCAGTGTGGTTTTGATTTGCATTTCTTTAATGACCAGTGATGATGAGCATTTTTTCATATGTTTGTTGGCCACATAAATGTCTTCTTTTGAAAAGTGTCTGTTCATATCCTTTGCCCACTTTTGAATGGTGTTGTTTGATTTTTTCTTGTATATTTGTTTTAGTTCTTTGTAGATTCTGGATATTAGCCCTTTGTCAGATGGGTAGATTGCATAAATTTTTTCCCATTCTGTTGGTGGCCAGTTCCCTCTAGTGATTGTTTCTTTTGCTGTGCAGAAGCTCTTAAGTTTAATTAGATCCCATTTGTCTATTTTGGCTTTTGTTGCCATTGCTTTTGGTGTTTTAGTCATGAAGTCTTTGCCTGTGCCTGTGTCCTGAATGGTATTACCTAGGTTTCTTTCAAGGGTTTTTATGTTGTTAGGTATTATGGTTAAGTCTTTAAGCCATCTGGAGTTAATTTTAGTGTAAGGTGTCAGGAAGGGGTCCAGTTTCAGCTTTCTGCACATGGCTAGCCAGTTTTCCCAACACTATTTATTAAACAGGATATCCTTTCCCCATTGCTTTTTTTTGGTCAGGTTTGTCAAAGATCAGATGGTTGTAGGTGTGTGGCATTACTTCCAATGCCTCTGTTCTGTTCCATTGGTCTATATCTCTGTTTTGGTACCAGCACCATGATGTTTTGATTATGGTAGGCTTGTAGTATAGTTTGAAGTCAGGTAGCGTGATGCCGGGGATGCAAGGCTGGTTCAACATACGCAAATCTATAAACATAATCTATCACATAAACAGAACCAAAGACAAAAACCACATGATTATCTCAATAGACACAGAGAACATCATTGACAAAATTCAACAGCCCTCTATGCTAAAAACTGTTAATAAACTAGATATCTATGGAATGTATCTCAAAATAATAAAAGCTATTTGAGACAAACCCACAGCCAATATCATCCTGAATGGACAAAAACTGGAAGCATTCCCTTTGAAAACGAGCACTAGACAAGGGTGCCCTCTCTCACCACTCCTATTCCACATAGTATTGGAAGTTCTAGCCAGAGCAATCAGGCAACAAAAAAGAAATAAAGGATATTCAATTAGGAAAAGAGGAAGTCAAATTGTCTCTCTTTGAAGACAACATGATTGTATATTTAGAAGACCTCATTATCTCAGCCTAAAATCACCTTAAGATGATAAGCAACTTCAGCAAAGTCTCTGGATACAAAATCAATGTGCAGAAATCACAAGCATTCCTATACACCAATAACAGACAAACAGAGAGCCAGATCATGAGCGAACTCCCATTCACAATTGCCACAAAGAGAATAAAATACCTAAGAATACAACTAAGAAAGAAGGTGAAGGACCTTTTCAAGGAGAGCTACAAACCACTGCTCAAGGAAATAAGAGAGGACACAAGCATATGGAAAAACATTCCATGCCCATGATTAGAAAGAATCAATATCATGAAAATGGCCATACTGCCCAAAGTAATTTGTAGATTCAATGCTATCCCCATCAAGCTACCACTGACCTTCTTCACAGAACTGGAAGAAACCACTTTAACTGCGTATGGAACCAAAAAAGAGCTCATATAGCTAAGACAATCCTAAGCAAAAAGAACAAAGCTGGAGGGTTTTTTTTTTTCTATCACATTGTCAGGCTGAAAATTTTTCAAATTTTTATATGCTGCTTCCCTTTTAACACTGAATGCTTTAGCAGCACTCAAGTCACCTCTTGAATGCTTTGCTGCTTAGAAATTTCTTCTGCCAGATACTCTAAATCATCTCCCTCGAGCTCCAAGTTCCACAAATCTCTAGGACAAAGACAAGATGCCATGTTTGCTAAAACACTGCAAGAGTCACCTTTACTTCAGTTCACAATAAGTTTCTGATCTCCATTCGAGACTGTCTCAGCCCGAATTTCATTGTCCATATCATTATCAGGATTTTGGTCAAAGTCATTCAGCAAGTCTCTGGAAAGTTCCAAACTTTCCCACATTTTCCTGTTTTTCTGAACCCTCGAAAATGTTCCAAACTCTGCCTGTTACACAATTCCAAAGTCTCTGCCACATTTTTAGGTATCTTTACAGCATCACCCCACACTACCAATACTAATTTACTGTATTAATCCATTTTTACACTATGATAAAGACACAATTTGTAATTGTGTAATTTATAAAGAAAAAAGAGGCTTGATGGACTCACAGGTCCATGTGGCTGGGGAGGCCTCACAATCATGGCAGAAGGTGAAAGACACATCTTACATGGTGGTAGTCAAGAGAGAATGAAAGTCAAGTGAAAGGGGAAACCCCTTATAAAGCCACCAGATCTTGTGAGACTTATTCATTACCACGAGAACAGTATGGGGGAAACCACCCCCATGATCCCATTTTCTCCCACTGGATTCGCCCCACAACATGTGGGAATTATTGGAGTTACAATTCAAGATGAGATTTGGGTGGGGATACAGCCAACCCATATCAAGTGGCTACTATGAAAAAAGAAAAAACCGATAAATTGAAAAATCTAGAAGAAATGGACAAATTCCTAGACACATAAAACCTATGCAGATTGAATCAGAAATAAATCCAAAACCTGAATAGGCCAATAACAAGTAACAAGATCAAAGTAATAATAAAAAGTTTTTCAAGAAAAAAAAAAAAACCTGGGACACAGTGGCTTCACTGCTAGATTCTGCTGGGAACTAATGCAAATTCTACTTAAACTGTTCCAAAACAGAGAGGAAGAAGGAACACTTTCAAACTCATTCTCTTTGGCCAGCATTACCCCAATACCAAACTCAGATATCTAAGACACATCAAAAAAAGAAAACTACAGACCAATATCTCCAATGAATATTAATACAAAACTGCTCAACAACTAGCTAAGCAAATTTAATGCTGCATTAAAAAGGTCATTCATTACAATCAAGTGGGATTTATCCCAGAGATGTAAAGATGGTTCAACATATGCAAATCAATCAATATCATACATCATTTCAACAGAATGAAGGACAAAAATCATATGACCTTTTCAATTGATGCCAAAAAGGCATTTGATAAAGTTTACATCATTTCATGATAAAAACAAAAAAACCTCAAAAATGAGTTTAGAAGGAATATACCTCAACATAATAAAAGCCATATACGACAGAAGTTTTATACTAAATGGGGAAAAATCTGAAAGCCTTTCCTTTAAGATCTGGAACATGACAGGGATGCCTGCTTTCACCACTGTTACTCAGTGTAGTATTAAAATTCCTAGCTAGAACAATCAGACAACAGAAAGAAATAAAAGGCATTCACATTGGAAAAGAAGCCAAATTATCTTTGTTTGCAGATGATGTGACCTTATTTGGAAAAACCTAAAGTCTTCACCAAAAAAAATAAAAAGTTAGAACTGACAAATTCAGTAAAGTTGCAGGATACAAACTCAAGATACAAAAATTAATAGCATTTCTTTATGCCAACAGTGAACAATCTGAAAAAGAAATTAAAAATGTAGTACCATTTACAATAGCCACAAATAAAGTTAAATACCTAGGAATTAACGTAAGCAAAGTCAAAGATCTCTACAAAGAACACTATAAAACATTGACAAAAGAAATTGAAGAGGACACCAAAAAAAAAAAAAAAAAAAAAAAAAAAAAAAAAAAAAAAAAAAAAAAAAAAAAAAAAAAAAAAAAAAAAAAAAAAAAAAAAAAAAAAAAAAAAAAAAGGAAAGATAGTCCATGTTCCTGGATTGCAATAATTGATAAAGTTAAAATGTCTAATCTATAGATTCACTGCAATCTCTAGCATAATACCAATGACATTCCATGCAGAAATGCAAAAACTTATATACAAAGTTATAGTAACCAAACAGCATGGTACTGACATAAAAACAGGCATATAGGCCAATGGCACAGAATAGAGAACCCAGAAACAAATTCACACACCTACAGTGAACTTATTTTCAGCAAATATGCCAAGAACTTATAATGGGGAAAAGACAGTCTCTTCAATAAATAGTACTGGAAAAGCTGAATATTCATATGCAGAAGAATGAAACTTGATCCCTATCTCTCACCATATACAAAAATCAAATTACAATGAATTTAGTACTTAAATCTAAGACCTCAAACTATAAAACTACTGCAAGAAAATACTGAAGAAAACCTCTAGGACATAGGTCCATGCAAAAATTTCTTGAGCAATACCCCTGCAAACAGAGGCAACCAAAGCAAAATGGATAAATGAGATCACATTAAGAAAAAAAAAAAAAAAGGATTCTGCACAGCAAAGGAAGCAATTAACAAAGGGAAAAGACATAGAGAATATTTGCAAAATTATCTATCCTGACAGGGTGTTAATAACCAAAATATATGAGAAGCTCAAACAACTCTATAGGAAAAAGTCTAATAACCTGATCAAAAAATTGGCAAAGATTTGAATAGAAATTTTTCAAAAGAAGACATGAATGGCAAACCAAAAAGTGCTTGTGTCTCTTAACATGTTAACTTAAAGCAAGTTAAATATTGCATCATTTGTCTGTCTTTTAATGCAGGCATGAGGCCTTTTCTTAAATTATCTTGTATCTCAATACTAGATTAAAAGTCTCTTTCTGAGAGTAGTTCTGATTTTAATTACGTATATTCTAAAGCATATCTACTAGAATATATACATATATTCTAAGTATATCTACTAGCAATACTTTTTCTGTTTCTATAGTTTAGTCAATTATTGTATTAATATTTATGGCCTACACTTGACCTTTCTTTGAGTTTTCCAAGATATATGAATTATTTGCATTTCAGAAAGACTATTAAAATAAAAACTGCAAAAGTGGATAGCAATAACCATACTTACTTACATGTCTCCCTTTTAAAGGAGATAACATCTCAAAAATACATAGAGGGACATTATGGAAATGAAATTTTCTTAATGCAGGTGGAGGAAGACTGGAACATTTTTTCACTAGTGAAATTTCTGGAGATTTAGTAAGAGCAATTAAGACATATTTTATTATAGTTTTATCAGATAGAGTCATTTTTTGATTTTCAGGTAATCTTCCCAAGCTTTCAGAGATGCTGAAAACAGAAGAGGCACTAAAACTAATTAGGGGGAATATTAATATTTTCCCTAAAACTAATCAATGGATTTGAGGAGAAAAAGGTAATAAATACAGGCATTTTAATGTTACTGATTATTCATCATATCTAGATGAGGTTTTTTACAGTTTTTATTTGACTCTTTTCCTTCTTAAATTGCTTTGCTTCTCTATTATGCCATTGCCATTACTCCTCGTTTAGATATTTTGCCTCATATTAATGTATACTACTATCTGTTAGCAAGCAGCAGTTCCACAGTTAAGCTCAGGGGATCTGAAAAGTGAGCTTTTTATTGTGGGTACAGTGAACATGAAGTAGAGGTTTCTTTATTTTTTAATTATACTGGTTCATAGAAGACTAGAAATTAAGTAATATATATATTATTATATATATTTAAGAATTTTCAAAATTGAACACATTTTGAAGAAAAAATATGGTTTATTACTTTTCTTGTCCATTCTAATTCTAAATCTAATATTCTTTCTACTTAAAATGTTTAAATGTAGGTTCCTTGCTAACCAATTCTTTAATCCCTGGTGGACATAAATGCTTACCTGCCTTTAGTATTTCAGGCTAATGCCTAATATTTCCTAATGTGTAATGTTAAAAACCCAAATAACTTTCTTTAACTCTTAAGAGGTTTATCATCAACATTATAGTTTCTAGATCTGACTAGTCTACCTGGTAACTGATAATCAGTGCCATAGTCTAGAACATACCTCTCAGATCACCTTTTTTCTCTGATGTTAAGATAAACTTAATACCTGCCTGTGCTTTTAGGCTGTTTGGCATGCCTGATTAAATCACATGGTTATCTTTTCCTTTAAAAAATGACAAGATTCCCTCCGTACCCTCATGCATATTCATGCTGTTGAAAGGAAAGATCATCAAGTCTCTTCTTATCTTGGTATATTGTTAAAATATGGAAAAACAGGACTCTGATAGGCAGCGGCCCAAGTTGCTTATTGCATCTCATTAGAGGGGCATTGCTCTGGACTTTGAAGCAAAAGGCCTAGATTTGTATCCTCTTACTACTTAAACAAGTCATAGAACTTGCACTTTAGTCTTCTCAACTGTAAATTATAAAAAATGTTTCTTAGCTCACAGAATGGTTTGCAAGGATGACATAACGTAAATAGGAATTTTATAAACTTTAAAGCTCTAGTAAAAATATGAAATGTAATATTTATTTCTTCTTTGGGACAAGTTATAACAATGTCTTAACACTCTTTATCCATGTTTGCCCTTCTGCATGTTTAGGGTACATTGCTAAAAGGTGAAAAAGGTATCATGCTTTTTTTGTGAAGAAAAAAAAAAACTCAGAATTTTAAAAATTATTTTATTTTCTGTTTTAGCTATCGACTTCAATATTATAAAGATTTTAAACAACCCAAGAGCGTATACATTGCCTACATCCAAGGAAGAATCAGGATTATTGAGACTAGCAACAAAGGTTTGGAGTATAATAACTATTGCAAAAAAATCTTACTTGTTTAATTTGCAATATAATTGCTATTGACTGTGCTGTGCATAGACAATCCTGATTATTACATTCTTAACATATATTTTAGAAAAGAATTTAATGATCAAAAGAGATTCATTTGAGGGGTTAATCCTAATATTGAAAAGGTTTGTTTTCTTCCGAAAATATCCCCATCTCTAATGAAAAATATCATAATATTTATCTTTTTTTCTTACAACATGTCTTGTCACTGCTTCTCCCTGGGTTGACATACAAAGATTCTGTCTGGTATTTGCACATGAATATGATCTCAATAAGCAGCAAAGTTTTGGGGAAAACTTCAAAGGAGTATGAGCAATAGTTGACCTGTCCTTACTTCTTAAGCCACGGTCCTGGAATGATTGACCACATGTAGTTACTGTTACTCTTGAGTCTTGAATGCTTAGCCTTTCGACATTCTCGAAGATGCCTTGCAAGTAGAGATTTCATGGACTCACCACCATGTGTTACCTTAGCCAAAATTTGATGAGATTATTGACCTGAAATTCTGAATTTGATATCTTAATTTGTTAGACAATTCAGTTTTAAGTCTGTTACAGTCTTTATTGCTAATATTTTTTCTAAATATCTTATCTGATAATTTATTTAAAATTTAAAATTATGCCTATGTAAAAACCACTTTCTGCAAGTCAGTATTTATGTTTTCCCAGTATTTAATAATCCAGGTTTAATGAAATATCTTCCTACTTTATTCTGACCTTCCCAGTAAGGCCAAGGATGGTTGCAGCACTTCAGATATTAACTGGTGATGTATAGAAGTCTATTTTGAATCGATGAGAATGTCACATCATTTCCTTTGGGGCAATATTTCCAGATTTAGAAATCAGAGATAAATAATAGAAATCATATATCTGATCTTCAGCAAACCCTAAAAATGGCCTCTTGTACTTTGTTTAGTAGTTAACACATGGGTTTGTAACAGACTAAACAACCTTTTTTAGAGCATGCTGTTAAGAGATAGAAATTGGAGATGCATCTTTAGAAGTACAGCACATTGCTGCATTTTTTTGTCCTGTCCCATTGTATTAGTCAGCTTGGACTGCCATAATAAAATACCATGGACTGGGTAGCTTAAACAACAGAAATTCATTTCTCATAGTTCTGGAGGATGGGAAGTCCAAGATCAAAAAGCCAGCCAATTTGGTTTTCTGGTGAAGGCTCTCTTCCTGTCTTACAGATGGCCTCTTTCTTGTTGTGTCCCCATATGGCAGAGAGGGTGAGCTCTGCTCTCTTCTTCTTATAAGGACTCCAGTCCCATCATTGACAACCTCATCTAAACCTAATTATGAAGAGCTCTGAAATCATATTGCTGGAGCAACAGCTAAACTATTTATGAATATTTCTTCTGGAAGGAAAAGACTCAGAAGGCCATAATAACTGTTTTCAAATATGTAATGACCTACTATAGGAAAACAGAATCAAAGTTTTTCTGTGTGGCTCCAAAAAAAAGTATAATTTTTGCCAATAAATAAGTGAAAGCTACAGGGATATAGATTTCAGCTCAACATAAGGAATTTTCCAGGCAAAGAAGTTGTCCAAATGCTGAATGGGTGCCTGTGGTTTTCTAGTCCCTGAAAGTGACATTGAGTATGAGCACTGGCAGAACACATATTCAGCCCTCAGAAGTCAAATTTTAGCTTTCTTGTCATTGTAGCAATTATCCTTTAATAAATTAACAGAGAAATTAGACACTAAAATCTACCCTTCGAATTTCTAGTTTATCCTGATGATTATTCCAAAGCTTATGGAGTTGCTTGATTCTTCGAATTTAGGGCTAGGTTGACTTAACAATAAAAGTCTTGTTTATAGAATCTTAAAGTGCTCTGACAAATTTCTGCCATTATCTTTTATGGAAATATTAGGGCTTCTGTTCTTTGGTTTGGCTATTTGAATGTGTCTATAGCAAGAGATTTTGGGCACCTTGAGACATTCTACTTTAAAAAACAAAACACTATATTTACATTTAATACCTATTTGGCTCTTACCTGACTGAACTACTCTTAAAAACCATGAATTCTTACAGAGGAAAAAAGAGCTACAAACTGTGATTTTTCTGACTTTAATAACTGATAACTGTAGAAAATGACAGAAATGTCTATTTTTAGAACTTTAATAAGACAGAATGTTTATCTTACAGTACCCAAGAAAGAAACAGGAAGAGTTACAAAATATTTATGTAGGCAGGAAAATTTTTAAAAAATCTAAACTAAGCTTAGCCTGGTTTTGCATATATTTTGAAGATTGGGCTATATATAACCCAATGTGAATTATCATGGCAGCTTAAAATGAAGGAGTGATTTACGTCATAGAAAACATGTCTGATATTGACATTAACTTTTTACTAGCAAAGAATTGTTATTGATTGTGATAGTCCCATTATTTGAAATGATTCTGTAGCTGCTAGGAATCCTGAAACATATTATTTGCAAAAACTTATAGAACAAAAAAGTGGCGATAAGCAAAAGAAATTCAAGAAAACTTTATGTATAAATAAAAGCAAATGAAAGTAAAATTTTATTTCCCCTTAGGAAGTGGAATCAATACTAAATCTCTCATAATAGCATTACCAAGATTGAGGAAAACTTAAAATATTAGTAATTGCTACTGATATTTCTCTCATAAGAAGGGAATAATAGAATCTTAGAGAAATTGTATTTATGGTGGTTGTATTCTTGACATAGGATTCTTGGTCAACAGGTTTGTTTTCCATCAGCACCTTGATGCTATCCTACTGCCTTCTTGCCTGTTTTGTTATGATAAGAAGGAAGCTATTAATCTTATTAAAGTTCCCCTGTATGTGAATTGCTTTTCTCTTGCTGCTTTTGAGATTTTTCTCCTTGTCTTTATTTTTGAATACTTTGTCTAGGATGTGCTAGGTGTGAATTTATTCTACTTAGAGATTGGTGAACTTCTTGGATGTGTTTTTCATAAATTTTGAAAATTTAGCCCATCATTTCTTCAGATATTTTTCCTATGCCTTTTCCTAGCTTTGTTCATTTTCTTCTTTTTTTTTTCTGTTCTTAAGACTGAATAATAATGTCTGTTGCCTATATGCAAGCCTGATGATAAATCAAAACGCTAGAAGAGACTTACTGCACATACTTACAGACTCATACTTTGGTAAAATTAAGATGATGCTGTCTGGAATTTCCTTTATTTTAATATGCCAAATGGTAACTTTATGCTTAATATGAAGTTATATTTTATTCATAGTTTTTTAGAAACACAAAAGTTATCCTTGTCTTGATTCTTTTCTTCCTCTTACAGTCCCACTATAGTAGTACTGGTCCAGAGTTTAATCGTGTTCTCTTCAATTTTGGAGGTCAGAGTCCATTGATTTTATATTATCTTAAGATGCATGAGCTGGCTGGTATTTCCAAAGCCCCTAAGCAAACCAAGATTAAACTCACTGAGATATTCCAGGAACCATATCCTTTTTAAAGCTTTGCTTTAATATGATTTGTTTGCAAAATAATATTCAGAACGTTTTACTGAATGTCTCAATTGAGAAAAAAAATTGAATGCATGTTTTACCAATGCTTCTATTTCGTTTTAATATTTAGTTATGTTTAATATTATATATGTAGTATGTAGTATGTTTGGCTAAACTATTTTCTTTTGTAGTATGTTTGGCTAAACTATTTTCTTTTTTAGATCTAAGGCTGTAATTTTGTAAGAAAAATAAACGTAAACCCAAAGAACTTTTAAAACTGATATATTGGTGCTGGGATAAAAAGCTATCTTTGCAACTTTACTGTTCAGTAATTGGTTTCAAACATACACAATTATGAGACATGGGCTTCTAGCCTTCTCCAAAGAGAGTTTTAGGCATGTTTTAGCTGTGGAATTCCTTGTTCAAATGAAAATTTGTCAGAACATGTTTTACACATAAAAAAATTATTTTTATGTGTAAACTAAAAAATAAAGTCGGAGTTCTTTGGTTGAAGCAGGGATATGGCCCAGAGTTCTGTTTTTTACAGTCTTATCCATCTTCAGTATAACTTTTCTTGGCCCAGTCCTCATTAAGGACTCAGATGAACCCCAAAGGGATTAGAACACTAACCACTAAATTGGAGTACAGGTTGCCAAGGCGGCACCTGTCCGGTCTGGTCCGCTACGGAGGCCACGCAGCATCGGGACCCAGAGCTTACCCCACTGATAGAGCCGCGCCGTGTGCCCCACCCAGCACCCACCAGTTCAATGGGGCCGCAGTGGTGGCTACCCCATGCCACTGCCACCCAGCTCTGGGGCTTCCTGCTCCTGCTTACAGCAGCTCAGAAAGCAATCTTACGTGCTTCTAGAAATGGCACATCCAAGGGCTACTGCATACTTTATAACCCTCATTGGATAACTCTTCTAAGTACCCTAGAAAATGCAGCTTCCATTAGTTTGATGAGTCTGACTTCCACACCACTATGCAGCCCTTCTGATATTCCTCCTATTGGCATAAAGAACAAAGTAGTTGTGGTGCAATGAGGAAGCTGCCATTTTCCCGAAAAAGCCAGAATTGCACAGAAAGGAGATGCTGAAGCAATGTTAGTTGTCAACAACAGTGTCCTATTTCCTCCCTCAAGTAACAGATCTGAATTTCCTTATGTGAAAGTACTGATTGCTTTTATAAGCCAGAAAGGCTTTAAAGATATGAAGCAGACTCTAGGAAATACGTTAATGTGATAATGTATTCTCCATTGTGGCCTTTGATTATACAAAAATGGTGGTCATTTTTGTAATTGCTGTGTTCACTGTGGCATTAGTTAGATACTGGAGTGGACTAGTTGAATTGGAAAACTTGAAAGCAGTGACAATTGAAGATAGAGAAATGAGGAAAAAGAAGGAAGAATATCTAACTTTTAGTCCTCTTACAGTTGTAATCTTTGTGGTCACCTGCTGTGTTATGATGGTCTTTAATTCTTCTGCAAATGATTGGTTTACAATATGATAGCAATTTTCTGCATAGCATCAGCAATGAGTCTGTACAACTGTCTTGTCTGCATTAATTCATAAGATACCATATGGACAATGCACAATTGTGTGTTGTGGCAAAAGCATGGAAGTGAGACTTATTTTCCTCTCTGGACTATGCATAATGATAGCTATTGTTTGGGCGATGTTTCAAAATGAAGACACGTGGGCTTAGATTTTACAGGATATTGGTATCTTGGAGATTGCTTTCTGTCTGAATTTGATTAAAACACTGAAATTGCCCAACTTCAAGTCATGCATGATACTTCTAGGCCTTCTCCTCCTCTATAATGTATTTTTTGTTGTCATAACACCATTCGTCACAAAAGAATGGTAAGAGTATCATGGTTGACCTTGCAGCTGGACTTTTTGGAAATAATGGAAAGTTGCCAGTAGTCAACAGAGTACCAACGCTGATGTATTTCTCAGTAATGAGTGTGTGCCTCATGCCTTTTTCAGTGTTGGGTTTTAGAGACATTACTGTACCAAGCCTGTTGATTGGGTACTGTAGAAGAGTTGATGTTCAGACTGTTTCTTCTTATATATAGTATGCTATTATGCTAGTTGCCTATGCTATTGGCATGATACATTTGTTGTTCTGGTGCTGATGAAAAAGGGGCAACCTGCTCTCCTCTATTTAGTACTTTGCACACTTATTACTGCCTCAGTTGTTGCATGGAGCATTTTAATTATGATGTAACTGTCAGTAGCAGCCTGGGTGGCATAGCAAGACCCCATCTCAAAGAAATATAAATATATATGTAATATAATATAAAATAAATAACTTTATACATTTCCTGAAAGAAGGGTACTCTGTAAATTCAAAAGATCTGAATCAAATTACTCAACCTTTTAGACTTTGATCCTCTACTGTGATGTTCATATGTGAGATTACTGAATTTTCAGAGTTAAAAAAATTATTAACAGGGTAATATATAGACCATATTATAGTGAAGATCATAGCCTCTGTATTAAAAAAATGTTTCTTGGGAGAAAAACTATTTTTAAAACTAAATTTTTATAGTAATCCTCTATTACTTGGAATTAAGGAGCAACCAAAAAAAAAAAAAAGTAGAATATTTAATGTCTACATTGTGGAATGACTAAATCAAGCTAATTAACGTATTCATCACCTTAAATACTTATAATTTATCCCTCCTAACTGAAACTTTGTACTCTTTAACCAAAACCCCACCATCCTGCAACCCCACAGGTAATATTGATAAGGAGTGATTTGCCAAAATCACAAAAAGGAGGATGACATTATTTTCAATGTGTAAAGATTCACATGTAAACATTGAGTAGATCGGAGTTGTGTATGGAGAGGACTGGAGGGAGCCAATGAAATTTCATATCACAGAAATGCTTATGTCTTCTGACATGATTTTAAATGTATATTTATAAGGATAATAAACTACTAGTTAATGTATACTAATTCATTAGTGAAAATTTTAAATATAATTTTTAAATGATCTTTGGAGTTCTTTCAAAACTTGATCACTTAATATTCAAATTTTGAGTAAAACAGGAGATAAACTTTGATGTGTAGGATTTAGAACTGAATGCATGGTATATCTTTAAACTGCAGACTCTTGGATAAAATATATTTAGAGCTCCTAATTCTCCCTTCATACTTTGTCTGTATTTTTATAAGCTACCTCAAGCCCTTTATGTGTTGAGACTAAAAAAGAATAACCAAAAATTTAACAATTTTTTAACATGTGAAATGCTAATTATTTTAAAAATTGAAAACTCAAAGCCAAAATGTTGTAGTCTGTGTGGGTCTTGTTAAAAAGAAAAATCTATAAGCCATATCCGTATTTCTAACATGAGTTTTAAACATTCATATTTTGTTGCAGTTTAGAAAAATCTGAACTCAATGCAGTGTCATAATGAGTACATTATGTTACTATTAACACATGCTCCCACTATCACACATGCATATGCAGACTTTTTAAATATGTAAATGGTGTCCAGGAATGAATTGTTTAAACCCAACAATTGAAAGTAATGTGGATATATCAGCATTTATACTAGCATCAAAATAAAACCTATACAAAGAAATAATCTGTTATGAATTATCTGTGATATGGGAGAAGAAAATTGTCAACAGTGAAAAAAAAGAAAGAATTGTGAGACTCCAGAAGCATCCTCAGCTCTGTAGTCTTTTTACCATTATTTATATAATGATTTCCAATAATCTTCATCACATGAACACACACAGGTATTTTTCTCATTTACCAATACATGAATAGCAATTTGTAAGTTATTACTAAAGTGACTATCAATTGTATTTTTCACTTCAAGTCAATGACTACTTAATTAACATATGGTAAGAACCTGGTAATACAGTCACATTTTTAAAACGATAAATTAGCTGAAAGACAAATATCTGAAAAAACATCTAATCCAGAACCCTCCCATCTAGTTATTTTTCCAATATATACAAGGTAAAACATCTTTTTCCTCAGTCCTTCTGAAATACTCTGGGTGAAGTGAATAGACAAGCCTATACTGCAAGAAAGTTTGTTCCATTATTTATGATAACTTACCAAAAAAAATTAACCCTTATTTTCCTTCAGAAATTGGGTATCAATGTCATAAAGTTATCTGTTAATGAGATTTTTCAGATAATGAAAGCAGATGTTAACTTGATGAAATGTGAGATCTTTTAAAAATACATTTTCATTCAAAACATATAGGCCTAAAGTCCCGTGGCAACATAGAAATAAAAGATTTCCTCTGCCAAAATATGATGGAGAATTGACATTTCCTCTATTTGTCTGCAAAGAGGAAAAATGGAGTCACAGTGATCCCAAATAGGAGAAAGAAGAGGGAAGGTAAAGATCAGAGAGGAAACATAAAACCCTTGATTGCATAGAAGAGGACTCTTTAGCAATGTAGGAAATAATTGTACTCTAATTTGAGCCCAAATTTGAGTCTCTTCTCCATTCATATTAAGCAGACGAATTGGACTAAATAAATTTCAAGTCCCTATGGTTTTGTTGGAGAAATTTAACCTTTCACACTGTCAGTGGCTGAATTGACAACTATTTCAGTTTTTCCCTGAAATGATGAGGTTCTCATTTTGTCAGTTCACCATAGAACCAAGTTCTTCTGAAGCTACCCTAAGAGAGGAATGCTTAGACACTGTTTTTGCCATTATCTGCTGTTGGCTCCCCTAAAAGACTACCAGAATTACCTGTTGACCAGGCAAAGCTAGGTTTCATACAGTGATTGCAGTAAGAACACCAATGTAACAGAACTTTAGGAATGTCTCAAAACCGAGAAATTCAAGAATGATATTTATGGGGTTTTAAGGCCTGACTTTGAGGCAGGCTTTGCAAGGTAGGGAACTGCTTGAGATTGGGCAGAGGTTATGATATTATAATTTTGGATTGGAGGGACCAGTGGAGCAAGGGTCTTGAAGTGAGCTGTGATGAGAAAGCTATTTTAGTTTGTTCGCAGTCTTATATTCACGGAAAAAGATATTCTGGAGCAAGTAAGTTATTTTTGCTTACTCTCAATATTGTTAAACATGGAGACAAAAAATTATGCATCACACAGGAACAGGAAAATACATATGGTAGATGCTCTGAAGCCTAAACAAAGAAAAATAAAAGACATTCTTCAGCTGCTGGGATGGGACGATACTGACGGCATAAGGCCCTTGGTTACCAATACCCTGTAAGAATTTCCTCAGGTGATAATAGTGGACTTACTCAAGGTAAGTCCTATGGCAGATTATATTTTTCAAGGGGCCATGACAATATTGCCCTGACCACATGCTCCTGTTACAATGTGAATTATAACAATTCTCCCATCAAGAGATAGCACCAATGTTCACTGCCCTTGAATTTGGACAGTCTTCTGTAACTTCCTCAACCATTGGAGTGTGACTTTCTGACTTCTGGGGCCAGGTAATAAATGTCTTTACAGCTTCTGCCTGTTTCACTCTTCCTCTTGGGATGCTTGCTCTTGGAACTAGCTGCTTTGTTAGTAGGAAGTTCAGACCATGTGGAGAGTTGATGTTCCAGTTAGCAGTCACAGCTGAGGATGAGCCACTGCAAGTATCAGCCCCAGACACATAGATGAGAAAATCTTTGAGATGATTCCAGTCCCAGCCAACAACTGACCTCAGCTATATGATAGACTCCATCTTTGGACAGCCTAGCTGAGCCCAGTCAACACCCAGAATTACAGAGATAATAATATAAATTAGAGTTGTTTTATGTCTCTAAGTTTGAGGTTGTTTGTTGTATAACAGTAGACAACTAGATGATACTCCTTTCCCACGCTAGCCCACATCTACTGACTAAGGTGATATGTAAAGATCTGGCCCCTTAGCTCCAATTCAGAACAATTCTGAAGGGTTATCTGAGCTTCAGACCTCCCTATAGGGTCAGCTGAGAATTCCACTGAGACTGTTATGACAGTTCAACTTTTCTGTCTGCCCACTGTTACTTTATTCCCTTGAATCCCCGGATGTTGATCCAAGAGCACTCTAATAAGCTTACTGTATGCTGATCTCCATCTCTAAGTCCGCTTTCCAGAAAACCCAACTTGGGACATTGTGTTACTTTCAGTTCTCACCATTACAGAGAAAAGAATCCATGAATTGCTCATACTTTTCTTCTAGATCCCCAGTAGTTGATTAGATGGAAGCAGATTTTTAAAAGTATATGGGAATTACATGTTTTAGAAAAAAATCAACATTGTCCTATGGTAAGATCTCATTTTCTGTCACCACTTGGAGTTGCCCACTCCAGAATTTGAGTGGTATTGACCATATCTTCTTTCCATATCTTCCAGGAAAGACTTTAACAGGATCTAAAGGAGTGGCTAAGTACTGAATTAAACTAACAATTCCATAGCTAGTAGTCATTTTTGCATTGTTTGGAGGACATTTAAAACTCAAAATATTTTATTTGTATAGAACCACAGTGTGTAATCACACACTGTGCCTATGCACTTCTTATTTCTATAGTACATGAATTCAAATAATTGCAAACAAGGGTAATAAGAAAAAAATGACCTACACAATGGATAGTTTCTGTAGGAGAGAATGAGAAAAATTCATTGATTATAGAGATGGAACCTCAGCATATGGTTGAGTAGGTTATGCACTAGCCAGTGTGGTCCCTCTAGGTACTGTGTAGCAGGTACGTGCTCAGCGGTACATGGTGGCCTTAACAACATGCTTCTAAGGGGAATGTGATGCCCTTGGAGAAACCTGTTTCGTGCAGTGGATTAGGATGAGTCTGTCAGAAGTCTCTCCTTTGTACCTGTTCACTCTCATTTATCCCTACCTTTGGCCCTTGTCAGGGCTTTCTCTTCCTGCCTCACTTCTCATTTTGGATTCTATACCTATTGTCTACTTTATTTTCCAGATACCTCAAATCCTGCTTATTGAGTGTCTGATTCTGCCCTATTACCTGACTATGCCTTTATTACTGGAGTCCAGATTCCAAACTGTTTCTTGTGGCTCATTTAACAAACATTTACAGAAAATCTACCACGTTTTGGGTAATATGCTATGTGCTAAGGACATGACTATAATCCCTGCCTTCAGATAACTTGTTGTCAAATATTTTACCTTATGCACAAGTTTTTCAGCTCCACCCAAGCACGACTTTTTTCTAGCTCTCCTCCCATGCTTGCCTGAGCAATTTCTGTTCTTCCCCTCTCCTAAATATCTATAAGCTGTATCTCAGTAGCCTTTAAAAAGGATGACACTTGCGAAGATCTCAGGAAACGCATTTATTTCCCTTGCTCAGAAATGGATAACAAAATCTACCAAAAAAAATGGGAATATTTTTTTTTTGCTTGATCTGGAAGCATCAGGGGCAACATTTAAAACATAAATGAAGCACTTACAGTGTTGAACAAGGGTATCACGAACAGAAACTTAGTCTGGAAGAAAATGGAGAGAGGGTTCATTAGGTTGCTCTTCTCCATAGAACTAGCATCAAAGAGGAGTCTGCTTCTTTGCTGTAATTCCATGCCATTATATTTGTTTACAAAATCCAGTAACAAATGGTCTGGGGAAAATTTAACGGAAGGGTGAGGCAGAGAGAGGAGGGGGTAGAATGGGAATACTAGAGGCAAAGAAGCAAGCCAGAAGCATGGAAATGCACTGGGGCAAAGAAGCACTGGCCAGTGTCAATTTTGATAACCACCAGGTGTTACAGTGAGGGGCCAGCTCCCTTTGTCTTTGGCTCACATATCTCAGAGAGTGCTGTTAGGAAAGGAAAAGTCATATTTACCCTGGAGCAAATAAGAGAGAAGCTGCCCGAGTTTTAGGAATTATAAAAGGCAAATGGTGCAGGAAGACCCACCCAGGTCAAAAATTAGACTATGGAAAAGGCAAATCACAGTACCCTCATAGGGATTCTGAATCTGTTGTTTTAAGAGATTAACAATTTGTTCTTACTTTTAAACTCAGTTTTGTGGAGCTAGCCCATAAAAGACAGTTTAAACTATTTGCTTTCCCTCATTATTCTTAAAACTGTGGTAGCAACTCCAAGTAAAAACTTAATAGTGTTTAATAGATCAAGAATTAGTATGTGACCCAGGCAATGATACTTTTACAAACATTACCTAAAATGCAATATAATTGAGAGTGAAACTTAAAGAAATACAAGTATATGCACACAGGTATTTATGATGTTTGTCATCATTCTAGACCTGCACTGTCCAGTAGGGTAGCCAGTAGCCATGTGTGATTATTTAAATTAATAAAATTAAGTATAAGTAGAAATTCAGTTAATCCAATGCACTCGCCACATTTTAAGTGCTCATTAACCATATGTGACTATTGGACAACGCAAATATCAAACATTCCATCATCACAGAAAGTACTGTGAACAACACAGCCTTGAGTAAGAAGAAAAGTTTAATTTATTTCATAGAACTTGATATGCCACCTAGGAATATTAGACAGCCAACACGTACAGAGCTTTATTTTACTTTGTCATGTGTATCCTTCTAATTTTAGAAGTTTAGGGGCTTAGAAGTTTACATATACCTTATTCATCTACCCAACAAAGTTACCAAAAAAGTTAATTTCCCATCTAAGTTCTTAAATTTTCCCTGTCATTTTGTTTTGGTTAGATTTTTTTCCTATTTTATTCTAGTTTAGAGTTATTTTAGTTTTTTTTTTTTTATCATTTTTGCTTACAAAAAAACTACTTTCAGCATCATGCAGGTTTTGGTCCATACACATGGCTTCAACACAAAGAAAAAAGCTTGCCACTCTCTGTAAGTCCAGAGATCAATAGAGGTCAAAGACTTTATCAGTAACCTACCTCTTTATAAAAGTCTGTGATTGCCTTTTTACAGTTAGGATATTTCTGATCAGTGAATCTCTTTACTTAATTCCCTTTGATGCTACCTTATATCAATTACCTAAAATAACCTAATAACTCCCCTACTTGGCTCCCAGGGATTCCATTAAAAAAAATTTCAGAGTTTTAAAAATACATTTAAAACTTATGTAATAGAGTATAAGCATAAAGGCATAGTAAAATAAAAGATACATCCAGGATTTAAATTTTGCTTTTAGATAAGAGAAAGACATTTTATTTTATTTTTAGATGGCTTATACTTGAAGCTATTCTAAACTTTGATGAGTAAATTGCTAATTTAATCCTTTTATAAACTCTATCAATTAAGAGTAGAGGATGAGTTTGAAAATGAAATGAAAATAATAATTTTGATAAGAAGTAGATGAACAAAGGGGCTTTGTTTCACATGAATGAGTATTATAAGTATTGTCAGCCACCTTGAGCCAGAGACAATTAAAAAACTGTTGGTAGTATCTGGCTATTTTTTTCTGACAAACTCAATTTGAGTTCTAGTTGGAGATTTTCTTTTAATAAAATACACAAGATACAGACTACAATTCACCAACTTGTTATTAACACTAACTAGTAAATTAAATAAAAGACTTCAGTTGCTTTAGGTAATCAGGTTCCAGGGAGTGAGTTACATCAATTTTTAAGCACAATTTGGACTTTAAATTATAAACATAACTCAATGGAAAAATAAGGGGGGAAATATGAATTCTCATTCTGGAGAGTTAGTAATAGCTTTGTTTGTTGAATTTAGGAGAAATGTGGTAAAGCCAAATTTGTATCAAATAAGAGAAGAAAACTTCATTTTCAGATAGTTTAGGTGATCTTTAAAGCCTGGGGTAAAAACATTCTTGCTATAAGTATTGTTGGACAATAAAATTAGGTGAAAAAGCCAAACCTTTTGAATGCTTGGAATTTAGGAATCAAAAGCAATACCTCAAGTAAATATTGATCAGATCATAATTTTGTGTTCACCCAACCTACTTCTCTCTGAGGAGGTGGGCAGGCAAAGGAGAAAGTAAGCAAAACTTACAGTATTCCCATGCATTTACCCCACAAAAATCACTTCCAGCCTCTGACTCCAAGTAATTCTGTGAGGTGCTCCAAAATTTCAGAAAGTAAAAACCATATTCTTGTTTAGAGCTAAAGTCCCATTTATGGAAGGAAAAACCAAATTGGCTCCTTTTGGTGGTTGCCTGACATGTATCTGTTTTCTGGTTTTTTAGTGATATATCAGATTTGAAAGTGATCTCAAATCACTTTCAAATCTGATATATCAGATTTGATATATCATGCAGTGGCATGATCTCAGCTCACTGCAGCCTCCACCTGCTAGGTTCAAGCCGCTCTCCTGCCTCAGCCTCCCCAGTAGCTGAGCCACCACACTCAGCTAATTTGTATATTTTTAGAAGAGATCAATTATATAATGAATTATTTTACTTGAATAAGTGTTAATGTTTTCAATAGCCCTATTCCCTCAATTTTTTGAGTATACTACAAAACTGCTGCTAATGATGTATTAAATAATGAAACTTACTAGAACTCCAATCCTATTTTACATATAATTCTAGGCCATTTAGAATCTGGTAAGATTCCAACAATAATGTTATCTCCTATAGAATAAGTCACATGTGTTTCTACCTTAAAAACAAAATTTTTTTTTGATACATGGATGTTGAGTAAACTACAAACCAAAATTAAAATATTTTACATATAGGCAAAGGTAAACATTAAACAGAATATAACTGCTGTAAGATCAGTTTAGGCCACATACTAATAAGCTATTTCAAGAATTTAGTTTTTAGGATTAAGAACTAAATGAGACTTCCACCAAGATGGCCAAATGGGAACAGCTCTGGAGTGCAGCTCCCAGTGAGAGACACACAGATAAGTGAACTCCATATTTCCAACTGAGGTACCAGGTTCATTTCAATGGGACTGGTTGGACAGTGGGTATAGCCCAGGGAGGGCAAACTGAGGCAGGGTGGGGCACTGCCTGACCTGGGAAGCACAACCAACCAGAGGATCAGGCACTTTACCCCCTTGGCACTCCAGATACTGCGCTTCTCACATGCCTTTTGCAACCCACAGTCCAAGAGAACACCATCAGGCTGAGAAGTACCACGAGTTGCCAGCACAGATCTGAGCGACGGCTCCAGCTGGCCTGGCGCTGCAAGTTGTCGGCACAGAACTGGGCAGAGTTTTTGGATAGCACCAAGATTGCCTGCAGGATAGATCTATGCGCCCCCTAGAAAGAGAGAGAGCTGAAAGTAGGGAGATAGGTGATATGGCTTGGCAGGTCCCACCCCCACAAAGACCAGCAGACTGAAGCCCTCTCACTTGCTGAGAGTTTCACAGCCAGCACATGAGGTCAAGCTTGACCCCTGACAATCGAGCTCCATGGGGGGAAGGGCATCCGCTATTGCAAAGGTGGATAGAATCTTACCTGCGTCAACAAAAGCCAAAGGAAACCTACACAGCAGCCAGGCTGAGGCAGCCCGGCAGCACCTCTGCAGGCAGACAAGGGACAGACTGTCTCCTGAAGCAGCCCCCTGACCCCTGTATAACAAAAAAAAAAAAAAAAAAAGTCATGCAGCAGAGGTGCCTGTTAGAAGGAAAACTAAAAAACAAAAAGAAATAGCTTCAACATCAACAGAAAGGACATCCCCTGGGAGTCCCCATCCGAAATCACCAACTTCAAAGATCAAAGCTAGATAAACCCACAAAGATGTGAAGAAACCAGCAAAAAAGGATAAAATCATCAAAGACCAGAACACCTCTCCTCCTCCAAGGGATCATAACTCTTCACTAGCAAGGGAACAAAACAGGTTGGAGAATGAGTTGACAGAAGCAGGCTTCGGAAGGTGGGTAATAACAAACTTCTCTCAGCTAAAGGAACATGTTCTAACTCAATGCCAAGAAACTAAAAACTTTGATAAAAGATTAGATGAAATGCTAACTAGAATAACCAAGTTAGAGAAGAACATAAACGACTTCATGGAGCTGAAAAACACAGAATGTGAACTTCACAAAGCATACAAGTTTCAATAGCCAAATCAATCAAGCAGAAGAAAGGATATCAGAGATTGAAGATCCACTCAATGAAATAAAATGAGAAGGCAAGAATAGAGAAAAAAGAGTAAAAAGAAGTGTACAAAGCCTCCAAGAAATGTGGGTTTATGTGAAAAAATCTAATGTACGTTTGATAGGTGTACCTGAATGTGACAGAGAGAATGAATCCAAGTTGGAAAACACTCTTCAGGATATTATCCAGGAGAACTTCCCCAAGCTAGCAAGGCAGGCCAACATTCAGATACAGGAAATAAAGAGAACACCTCAAGAAGAGCAACCCCAAGGCATATAATCATCAGATTCACCAGAGTTGAAACAAAGGAAAAAAATGCTAAGGGCAGCCAGAGAGAAAGGTTGGGTCACCAGCAAAGGAAAAACCATCAGACTCACAGCGGATCTCTTGGCAGAAACCCTACAAGCCAGAAGAGAGTGGGGGCCAATGTTCAACATCCTTAAAGAAAATAACTTTCAACCCAGAATTTCATATCCAGCCAAACTAAGGTTCATAAGTGAAGGCGAAATAAAATCGTTTATGGACAAGCAATTGCTGAGAGATTTTGTTGCCACCAGACCTGCCTTACATGACCTCCTGAAGGAAGCACTAAACACAGAAAGGAACAACCAATACGAGCCACTGAAAAAATGTACCAAATGGTAAAGACCAACGACACAATGCCAAAACTGCATCAACTAATGGGCAAAACAACCAGCCAGTAACAAAATGGCAGGATCAAATTCAAACATAACAATATTAACGTTGAATGTAAATAGCCTAAATGCCCCCTATCAAAAGACACAAACTAGCAAACTAGGTAACAAGTCAAGACCCATTGTTGTGCTATATTCAGGAGACCCATCTCACATACAGAGACACCCATAGACTCAAAATAAAGGGATGGAAGAAGATTTACCAAGCAACTGGGGAGAAAAAAAAGCAGGGGTAGCAATCCTAGTCTCTGATAAAACAGATTTTAAACCGACAAAGATCAAAAGAGACAAAGAAAGGCATTACATAAAGGTAAAATGATCAATGCAACAAGAAGAGCTAACTATCCTAAATATATATGCACCCAATACAGGAACATCCAGATACATAAAGCAAGTTCTTAATGACCTACAAAGAGACTTATACTCCTGCACAATAATACTGGGAGACTTTAACACTAAACTGTCAATGTTAGACAGATCAATGAGACAGAAAATCAACAAGGATATCCAGGACTTGAACACAGATCTGGACCAAGTGGACCTAATAGACATCTACAGAACTCTCCACCCTAAATCCACATAATATACATTCTTCTGAGCACCACATCACACCTACTCTAAAATTGACCACATAATTGGAAGTAAATCACTCCTCAGCAAATGCAAAAGAATGGAAGTCATAACAAACACTCTCTCAAATCACAGTGCAATCAAATTAGAACTCAGGATTAAAAAACTAACTCAAAACCACATAACTACATGGAAACTGAACAAATGATTCCTGAATGATGATTGGGTAAACAATTAAATGAAGGCAGAAATAAAGATGTTCTTCGAAACCAATGAGAATGAAGACACAACATACCAGAATCTCTGGGACACATTTAAAGCACTGTCAGAAGGGAAATTTATAGCACTAAATGTCCAAATGAGAAGTGAGGAAAGATCTAAAATCAAGAGCCTATCATCAAAATTGAAAGAGTTGCCTTTTCCGGTGGTGACGGCCCACCCACGAGAACATGCCTCTTGCAAAGGATCTCCTTCATCCCTCTCCAGAATAGGAGAAGAGGAAACACAAGAAGAAATGCCTGGTGCAGAGCCCCAATTCCTACTTGATGGATGTGAAATGCCCGGGATGCTATAAAATCACCACAGTCTTCAGCCATGCACAAACGGTTGTTTTGTGTGTTGGCTGCTCCACTGTCCTCTGCCAGCCTACAGGAGGAAAAGCAAGGCTTACAGAAGGATGTTCTTTCAGAAGGAAGCAGCACTAAAAGCACTCTGAATCAAGATGAGTGGG
>PVKV010008582.1:0-86885 GCA_004027835.1 Alouatta palliata | reverse complement strand
ATGGAACCAAAAGAGAGCCCGCATAGCCAAGTCAATTCTAAGCAAAAAGAACAAAGCTGGAGGCATCACACTACCAGACTTCAAACTGTACTACAAAGCTACAGTAATCAAAACAGCATGGTACTGGTACCAAAACAGAGATATAGACCAATGGAACAGAACAGAGGCCTCCGAGGCAACACAACACATCTACAACCATTCGATCTTTGACAAACCTGACAAAAACAAGCAATGGGGAAAGGAGTCCCTGTTTAATAAATGGTGTTGGGAAAACTGGCTAGCCACGTGCAGAAAGCAGAAACTGGACCCCTTCCTGACACCTTATACTAAAATTAACTCCAGATGGATTAAAGCCTTAGATAGTTTTAAGACTTGCTCAAGGCCATACCTTTTGCACTCAGGCTGTTTCACTCCAGAGCCTACATTCTAAGTGTATAGACACAGGGTGCCATAAAACAGAGAAACATCGAAAGCAACTGATGACTGAAGAAACACTCTGGAATGTTGGACCAGTGGATACACTGGAAATCTATAAAGAAATGATTTTAAATTTTTAAAAAAGGACAAAATGTTCCTCTAAAATCTAGAATCCAAATGAAACAGTAATTCCAAGAAGAACAAATGATCAATATTATAAAATGGTGATGTGAAGTTAATTAAGGTAAGTGAAAACAAACCATTGAAAAACTCTAGAACAGTAGTTCTCAATAGCTATTTAAATATTCTGAGAGCAAAAGAACAGTAATATGAAACTAGAAGACAAACACTTACCCAAAGTCACAACATGTATTCCCACAGAACATGTGCTTTATTAGCAAAAACCACTCCATTTATAACCCTAAAGCAGAGGCTTTCATCCAGGGTGATTTTGTCTCATAAAGGCATTTGGCCTTTTTTTTTTTTTTTTTTTTTAAATAAAAAGTACATGATTGTAATAAAAGTACATGGATGTAGGGGTGTTGGGTGAGTCTGGCTCTGGACAGTAAAGACCAAGGATGCAACTCAAACATTGTATAATTTCCAGGACACCTCTTTATTACAATGAATTGTACGGCCCAAAATGTCAATATTTCTAAAGTTAAGACTCTCTGTTCCAAATTAGGATATTCAAGGCTGGGCAAATGGGGAATTTTGTACTAGAAATTAATCATAAGGTGATAAAACTGTTAAGCTTTTCCATGCATTTTGGAGCAGCAGACTTCAACATAAAACACCAAACTAAAGACAAGAACAGGATATAAATCTATGGCATGAAATTTCCACAGATGAGGAAGATTCTGATACTAAAGATGTTCCACAGGGCCCAGAGTATTGTATTTTGGTCTTGTCCAAGACTTAATTTCTTCATAGCTGCTCTGGCACTTGTACAGACCTTGGAAGCATAGCGTCCATAATCAGATTCATCACTGACTATCATAAAATTAGAGATTCTTACTTGGACAGATAAATCAGACTCTAATTTTCTAATCTGGTCAAACAGTACCCTGGAAATTATTTGAGGAAAACTATTAGTTTGAGAACACTGAAGTCAATAAAATTAATTCTTGAAAAGTATTAACTATCTTAGCTAAGATAGTTAACATAGAAAACAAACAAAAATTAAACTAAATATGATTAATATTTGGGAAGAAATAAAATGTATTATGTTCATTAAAATAAACAAAGCAGAGTGCTATGAAATTTGGTGGTTTAATCATATTATGCCAATTTTTAAACTGTACTAACAAAGGATTAAATAAAAAACAAAGTCTGAAGATTAAAACCATTAATTGGAAGAACTAACTTAAAGATTTCTCTAAAATGTAGAACAAAGGGAATAAAGAAAACTATGTGAATAAAATATTAAGTGACAATAATGAATTAACCAGCAATCATATCTTTCAATAAGCATTCTTACAAGAGAGAAGAAAAATAACAAAGTTTATTGATTACTAAATGAAAGAAGTTAATGATCCTGGATCATGACACATTTTACTTAAATTCCTTCCATTCTGTATTTGCTATTTTACCACACTATTGTTTGTCATACTGTCCTCATCAATCTGTGCACACAGTTTATGCAAAGCCTGAAAGGTATTCCCAAATATCCATCAATTTTCTTCTTCAGATTTAGCAATTAAGTGTTGCGATTTCACTGATTATGTGTTTGTAAAGAGTAAAGACTGTATTTCCCAGACTTCTTTGTCATAAAATTATCTTCCAAATAATGGAACCGACAGACTTTGGCAGATCTTTACTTTAAGAAATAATGGTGCTTTCACATCTTCTTTTCCTTCATTCTGGAATGTGAACATGGTGGTGAACCATTTTGGAGCACAACAGGAATTCAAAGTGAATATACAGCTGTGATTTATAATTTTCTGTTCTATTATTTCCATTCTATTCCTATCTATCCTACTTATTTATGCATATAATGACATTCAATGAAAAATACATATAACCCAATTTAATACAACTCATAAAGATAAAAAGTAAAAGGCCCATTTATAGGTCCTACAATTAAAAAGATGTTTTCAGATAGTGTAAAAGATATTATATATACAGTTACAACTTAAAATGTAACATCCAAATGATTATTTCTTTCTTTTGTACATTGTTTTCAAAATTAGTGTATTAAATACAGGTTTGAGAAAAAATAATTTTCTCATAATGTACAGAAAACTAAGTAGTATACTAATAAGTATGCAACTGATTTCAAAGATTTAATCTTGGATCTCTAGTTTTATGATGATCTGTCAATCCCAATATAATAAAACTAACCTCCTTATTTCAGCTAGAGACAAAGAAGCATGTGACATGGCATCAGGAGTGACCAGCATGGCTGCTCAACTCGGCACCTCAAATGCCCTTTCTCTCTTCCCATAGTATCTGTGTATTTATGTATTTTCTGTATAAACTTTCAGACTTTATCACCTAGACATGTAATACTGTTTGGCACTCCACAGCATTTCAGAAGATCCCTTGAGAAATTATATACATTTCTGAAAGAGAATAGAAAGCAAGTTATGTGGGTCACAACAATTTATTTCAAGACCGTAATAGAGTAAGCTCAGCTATGCTTGCTTCATGTAGACATGAGCAATGTCTCCGAAGAAATAAACCCACAGTGATTTTCAATGAATTTGAAAGTACAGCACAGCCTGATTTTAAAGCTGTCTTCCAAATGTCTGCATAAAACTGCTTCATAGATGAAGCCAAGCCATAATGATGACAATTTGTTATTATAGAAACCTCCCCTCCTAAATGTGATCTAAAAGGGGTCAACTTCATATTGTTCACTTTATAGTGAACTAGTATTAGAGTCAGCTTCTAGGGTACATATTTTTAACTCAGCATACTTCAAAGTGCTCTTGATTTTAATCTAGTGTTTTTTTTTTTTAGATCTTCTTTAGTATTTCTTTAGGATTCAGTTTGATCAAATATATACATAACTCTTAAAAGATAAAGAGATGTAAAAGTAATTCTAAATAATGTAAACAAATAATTTTACACCTATTATATTAGATTCATGCATCTCTATGTAATCGGATGCATTAATATCATGCATCCATATGCAATGCACACTTTAATTTGTGATAGCCAAAATCATTATAACATACTTAACGCATTTCATTCATGAACGTCTATATTTCAACAAAGACAGTAATTTAAATAAATGATTTATTTTATTATAATAGGTACCACCAGGGAAAGTATAGAGAGGGTATAAAAGATTGTGAAATTATCCATGGAAAAGAAACATGAGCATTAATGATCTGACTTGGAATGTTCCCAAAACAAATCAATGATCAATGTTTGATGTGATGGGTATCCTTATTACCCTGATTCAATTATTACACATTGTATTTTTGTATAAAAATTGTACATGTAATATGTAAACACAGAGTATTGTATAGCCATAAAAATTCAAAATTAAAAAATATTATAAATAGTGTGCTATTTTGGGTTTAGAGGGATAAATCTCTCTGCTGTTATAAAAGTACCTATGTGAGAAAGCCCAGTTAGGTGCTTGTTAAATAGTAATTTAGCCAAGAATTGTTGATCTGCATCAAGTGTAGGGCATTGGGTATGTAGATAGTGTTAATTTATATTTATAAAATAGTCAGAAGATTACAGAAATGTCAAGTCAATCTCAGTCTTAAAAAGTATTCCTGTCTTCATAAAATTGGTATTGAGATAACCCAGTCTAACAGAGATAAACTTCATATGTGACTTTCTGCTTAAGTATAAAACACTTTGGAATTTTGTATTCCATCCCTTCTTGTAATTCCATATTTCTAGGTTGAAATATAGAATCTAATACTGAGCTATGAAAATGAAAAGTTTGTATGCATATATACACATATATATAAATATGTATATATTTATTTCTACATATATATTTACACATAAAATATATATAAATATATATATATTTCTAGTTATCCCTTTTGTATTGAAAGTTTAAACCCAGGTTATAATTTTTTTCACATATTTTTAACCCAAATCCTGAGAGAAATAGAGACCAGCACAGTGCCTGGCTAATCACCATGGTCCCCATGGTGATTTTGCCTGCTACAATGAACTTCCAACGAAACACCCAGACAGCCATCATTCTCAGCAAATTAACACAGGAACAGAAAATCAAACACCGCGTGTTCTCACTCATAAGTTGGAGTTTAACCATGAGAACGCATGGACACAGGGAGAAGAACATCACACATTGGGGCCTGTCGGGGAATGGGGACCAAGGGGAGGGAGAGCATTAAGACAAATACCTAGTGCGTGAGGGTCTTACAACCTAGATGACTGGTGGATAGGTGCAGCAAACCACCATGGCACATGTATACCTATTGAATAAAACTGCACATTCTGCACGTGTATCCCAGAACTCCAAGTAAAATGCAAAAAAAAAAAAAAAAAAGTTACAAAGTCCCGTATACCACTTAGACTGCTTCCATATAGTAAAAATTAATTAATTAAATAAAGTCAGAACATATTGCCTCATTAAAACCAACAAATGATTTCCTATTTCACTGAGAATTAAAAACTAGTCTTTACTTTGACATACAATGCCCTGCTTGTACATTGCACATCAATCTAGACTTCTGCTACTCTCCTGTCCTCTCTTCCCACCTGCTGAAACCACACAGCCCTCCAAACAGTTCCTCCAACACGTCAGACATGCTTTAGCTTTGGAGCCTTAGTCTTGCTGTTTTCTGACTGGAAGTGTCTTCCTCACAAATCCGTCTTACTGTTTTCCTCCTTGCCTTCAAGTCTTTTCCCAATTAACACTCTCTTAGGGAGGACTTTCTAAAACACCAGCCTTCGAAGAGCAGCCCTCCTCATCCCACCGTAATAACACTTTATCTTTCTCTTCCTGCTTTCTTATCTATTTTCTCCATATACTTAACCAAAGCTGGTATTATACACACGGAGTTTGCTTATTGTTTTCCCTCTTCTGCAGCCTCTGAAAGAATAAAATAAACATTATTATTTTGACCACAGTTTTTTTACCTGTAGAGTAGGACAGTGCCTGTCATTATAAGTAGGGAATGTAGGGAGAGACAAAAACTAGCTGCTAGTGAGTTGAAGGTTTCCCGATTGATGGACTATTCCTTTTTTTTTTTTTTTTTTTTTTTTTTTTGTCTTTTCCTTTTTCTGTGAAGCAGTAGACAAGGACAGCTATAGATGGTGAAAGTTGTGAAAAGTTGAGAGAGAAAGAAAATCTATTTCCGCTTAAGTTTTAAATCAGAAGTAACCCTTTATGTTAAAATGCAAGTGTGGTGTAAATGTCCCCATTGTTTTAGCAGAGGCAGCAGGGCAGAAAACACAAATAAATTAATTATTGCTTATGTACACACACCATGGAAAAATCAAAAACAGCCCACATCCGTTCTCAGAATTTTCAAAAGTGTAGACTGCCATCTCTTTGTCAGCATATCTCGGTGTAATAATTGGTAAAATAAATAAATAAATAAATGTTATACTTAAGAAATATAAGTGCTCATCAACCATGTGAAGATTTAGATTGTGAACTCAGAAATGAAATATTAAACATTCTAAAAACAGAATGCTGTTGGGGAAGAACTATGACATTGCTACACTGAGTGAGATCCAGGTTGGATGAGAACAAAACTTGTGCTCTCAGAGGTCTAAATTATAGCTATATATTCTGTGATTATTTTATTTTTTTGCTTGACCCAAACTGTCTTAGGTAAATGTGATAGGTAGAATTCTGATATAGCACCTTCTTCCCAAGATTCCCCACCTAATTCTGGAATTAAAATATGTTGGCTATTGGAGCCATAATTATATGTTACCTGAAATGACAAAAGGGATATTTCTTATGAAAGGATTTTTTTTCAAAGGTAATTAAGGTTACTATTCAGTTCATTCTCTACTTTATTTAATAGGGTGATTATCTGAGTGAACGTAATCAAATCATGGAAGCCCTCTAAAAGGAATATTAAACTTTCTGACTTTCTTTGGCTGGTAGCAAAAGAGAATGTCAAAGAGACTTTAAGTGTGAGAAGTACTTTATCTACTTTTGCTTGCTTATACGTGGAGGAGGCCATGTCATGAAAAATCAAGTGACCTCCAGCAGCTAAGTGCAATCCCCAGCTGATAGCACAGAAAGAGGGATTGCAGTACTATCACGATAAAACAATGAGTTTTATCAACTTAACTGTGTCTTTCAGAAGATTCTTCCTCAGATTCCCTCTGCGTTAGTTCAGTCTCATCAGCACCTTTATTTCAGTCTTAGAAAAACTTAAGCAATTAACTTTGATGAACCAAAGCTGCTTCTGACCTACAGAACTATGAGCTAAGAAATGAGTGTTGTTTAATTCACTAAGCAAATAGTTATATAGCAAGAAAATATTAATGCAATAATTTTGCTCAATTTTAAAATAGGAATTATGGCTTTACTTGAATAATAGAAAAATTTTGGAAAATTCGGACATTTTTTCTGGATAGCACAAAAGGCTGCTCACTTTAGAAGAAACACAATCACTGCTATTGCAACTGTTTCATCCTGGACATGCTATTCCTTTAGGTTCAACATATAAATACTTGAATTTTGATCCCTACTCTAAACCATACTAATCCAAGATTCTCACAGGGATTCTTTTCAGATAGCAAAATCTATTTTCTGTAGTACTATGGTGTATGTCTTATTAGTAGAGGCATACGTATAAGCTTATTAATAAACATTTGAATGTATATGGTCTATAAAATTCTATTTCCAGAGTCTGATCCAAAATTGTAGCCTTTAATAATCTTCACAATATCTCAAATTCTTTTGTAGTTCATATCAAAACATAAATGGACTGACCAACTCCCTTTCAATATAAAAGGAAAAGAGTCTGTCTTAGGATCTGCAAAGCTAGCTAAACAACACTTCTTACATAGGATTTATAGTATTTAGCTTTAAAATAACAGTTTATACTAATAAGTTTGGATGACAGCATTATTTATATGATGAAAGGCTTAAACTTTATAACAATCCCATTTGAATATTTTAAAATCAGTGATATAGATTAATATTTTATAATGGTGTATATATATATATATATATATATATATATATATATATATACAGGAGAGTATAAAAGATTAACTCCCAATCAATGTATCCAACTCCACAAATTGACAGGGAAAGTGAAAGTTCATGTGCAAGAAAACAACACTGTCTGCAAATTTTAAATTAAATGGTGTACCATGGTTCATAATAATGAGATTCTGGTAAGTAAATAAATAGTTGTCAAAATTGTTCAGGTTGCATGATAAGAAGGGTGCCAGTAACATTTAAAGTATTTTGGGAGGGTTGTTTAACCTACATAAAATGTTCGATGCTGAGCTCTTCATTTGGTAAGGAGAAAAAAATCTATGAATTTTAAACAGGCTTGACCATACCATCTTCAGGGCAAAATGCTTGTCAATGTGTGATCTGAAAATAGTACAATCAAGCAAATTGAACATTCAGCAGTTTTTCTCATAGGAATGGATGTCTTCCTGACAAGTAAACACTGGGTGTTATTTTGGCCTGGGGATTAGTTTTGATAGAAAAGTTTATTTACTCCAGATAAATCATATAAACTGTGGAAACAAATGAAAACTTCAAAGTTATTTTCTATGCAAAATGCATCAACAAGATGATTGTTTTTTATGATCGTTCTCTTTGAACAAAGACACGATTACTCATCGATCAAATTAGGTTAAAACTCCTGTGAGTCTAATTCCGTTATACATAGTTTATGTCAATACAGGATACGTTTTCTAATTTGGGTGCCATATGATTTATTGATAAGGAATTGTTTTCTTTTCCCTTTTAATATTTTTTACATGCATATTAACTATTCAAAGAGCAAAGTATTAATTACCTTATACTTTTTTTAATTAAATATGTTTAGTTTTTAGGTATTATCTGATCACAAACCCAGGTACTGACAGAGTTTCAACTCAGAAATAGAGGTAAATTATTGTAAAATAGTGTAAAATGCTTACTACTTGTATGTTGAGATGATACTTCCAAAATATCATGCCTTTGTTGCATTATATTCAAATGTTAAGTTATCAACAAGTGAAATTTGAACTATTAGAATCTAAAAATAAGTACAAATAATAACTGAAAATAAAGAGTTGGGAGTGAAGAGAAACAAAAATGTTTCTTTTAAAGAGATATTTTCCAAAATGAACAAGTGAGTCATGTAAGTAGCATATTTTGTGCTTATTTTGTAATTCTGATCTGGCCTGACGGGAAGAACAATTTTACCCTTCCTGATTAAATCAGGTTAAATCATATTATTTCTCTGCTCAGATATTGCAAGAACGAATATCGTTCAGATTAAAAGCCAAAGCCCTATGATCCTCACAAGCTCTGATTTCTCTTACATCTTTGAATTAATATACTGCCTTTCTCTATTTATTTTCTCACTTCAATCCAGCCACCCTGGCCTCCCTGCATTCCCTCCAAATCCAGCCCTTTCCTTGAACTATTGCTCCTGGTTAGATTGCTCTTCGCTAGAGAAGTGCATGGATTCACTCATTTTCTTCAAGGGTGAGCTAAAATGTCATCTTTTGAAAATATTTCTTTTGCACACTTCTAAAAGAACCAAACGTACCTGCCTTCACTTCCTGTCTCACACCATAACTCACTCTTTCTCTTACCTACTTTCTTCACTTCTTTTTTTTTTTTTTTTTGAGACGGAGTTTCGCTCTTGTTGCCCAGGCTGGAGTGCAATGGCGCAATCTCGGCTCACCGCAACCTCCGCCTCCTGGGTTCAAGCAATTCTCCTGCCCCAGCCTCCTGAGTAGCTGGGACTACAGGCGCACGCCACCACGCCCAGCTAATTTTTGTATTTTTAGTAGAGACGGGGTTTCACCATGTTGACCAGGATGGTCTCGATCTCTTGACCTCGTGATCCACCCGCCTCGGCCTCCCAAAGTGCTGGGATTACAGGCGTGAGCCACCGCGCCCGGCCCTTTCTTCACTTCTTTAGCACGTATTCATACCTAAAATATTTACACATATGACTTATGTCCATGTTAATTTGTTCTGTTTCTTAAAGAGATTGCAGAATGTCAGCTCCAGAAATGCTTACCAAAGAGAAGTCAGCAACTAAATATTTGTTCACTAAATCATATATATAGGTTGGTGCAAAAGTAATTGTGGTTTCTGCCATTACTTTCAATGACAGAAATCGCAATTACTTTTGCACCAACCTGATACATATTTTATAAGGAGTGACATATATATCACATAGATATAATTTTATAAGAAGTGATATATATTTATAATCTGTGATACATATATCTGTGATATCTGTGACAGATATGTCTGTGATATACATATATCACTCCTTATAAAAGACTTAACACTTTAAGAAGCGTAGAAATTTTACTATTAAAAAATAAATTTAAAGCAAAGGGTAATGAAGACGGTGGTATTGAAAACTGAGGGTGTACATTAGATTCTATACCAAGATATGTTAAACTCAGATATACATGTAAATCTTCCTTTATGCCCGGATTTTCTGGAAAAAGCTACCGGCTTAGCCTGTCAAAAGTAAAACCACAATTGCTATGGACTCAATATTTGTGTCCCTCCAAAATGTATGTAGGTATTCACTAATCCCCACTGAAATGGAATTTGGAGATGGACCCATGGGAGTTAATCAGGTCACAAAAGTAGAAACTTCCTGGTGGAATTAGTGCCCTTATACAAAGAGGTATTAGAGGGCTTGCTGCCTCTCTGTCTCTCTGCCATGTGAGGATACAGCAAGGAGGCAGACCAGGAGAGGGTCTGTGCTAGGAATTGAATTGGCCAGCACCTTGATCTTGGGCTTCTCCATCTCCAGAACTGTGAAGAAATATTTCTGTTGTTTAAATCACCTAGTCTATGGTACTTTTATTATAGCAGCCTGAACTGACTAAGATAATATTGTTACTCACAGCTGACCAAGAATATACTTCAGACCTGAAGGATGAAATAAGCAGTAATTTGTAGTTCTTGGTAGGCAGCTTTCAACTGGTGCAGTATGTCTTAGATGGCTATTCACAAACTCTTCTTCCCCAGGTCTCCTTGCTTTTACTCTTTCTAGTCATGTTCACACAGTGTCTCAGCTCGATTGCTTTACTGTTCCCTGTTTTCCAGTATATGCTGCTTCCGTGCTTTACCTCGTTCATGTATTAGCATTCTGTTTTGCATTCTCACATTATTCAATCCGGGCAAGTCACAAGACAAGCAATCTATTCACTTGATAATGCTAATTGCTTCCCAGATAAATTATTCCTCCTCTGCCATCATTTTGAACTAGATTTTTAAAAACTTTTCTCTAACTGAAGTATCATTGACAACGACAAGAATACTTGACTTTTTGATACCTGTCCTGAAACACTTCCCATGGCAACCAATCCTCATAATTTCTCCCTTGTCAGAATGGACCTGAGAATTGGGTTTCAAACTCTGAAATGTTCCCCTTGATCCGCTGCTTCTGTAGAATTTTCTGACTTGTGTTAGTGTATGCCTATTACAACGAAAGAGGTGCTCAGCTATTATTAAATGTGTTAGCTAGATTTTGACTCTTGGTTACTATAGAACAAAAAGTTACATACTTTATTAAAAAACGAGCTCCCTCTACCCAGCTCTTCCCATTAGGCAGTGTTTTGTTTTCTGAATAGATCTCGTGAAAGGGCATTCCTATTTCTCTGCATCTACACTCTATGCCCAAATCAGCGTTAGTTTCTAAAGGCTGTCATAACAAATTCCCACAAACTGAGTGGTTTAAAAACAACAGAAACATATTGTCTCACAGTTCTGGAGGCAAAAATATGAAATCAATATTGATGGGCTGAAATTAAGGTGTTGGCTGGGGTGTACTTTCCTTGGAGTCCTCAGATGAGAATTTTTTTCTTGCCTTTTAAAATTCGTCCTGGCATTACTTGTGGCGGCAGCATTCCAATTCCTGCCCTTATTTTCACAAACACCTCCTCTTCTGTCGTGTATATTTATATTTATAGTGCAGAACACTGAATTCTTCTACATAACACTTAATGGAATAGGCATAATATCTTCTTTTTATAGAGTAGGATTTTTTCTCTGCTTACAGAGCACATTTGCATAACTTGTTTCTGTACTTTTTCTTCTTTTATCAGTATCTCCAAAACAACCTCTAGGGTTGGAACACTTGAATTTTTATTTTTTCTTCTTAGGAATACATAATAGTTGTACATATTTGCAGGGTACATGTGATGTTTTGGTACAGGCATACCGTGTATAATATTTAAATTAGTGTAACTGGGATATTCTTCTCCTAAAGAATTTATCATTTCTTTTTGTTAGGAGTATTCCAATTCTATTCCTTGAGTTATTTTTAAATATGTAATAAATTGTTATTAACTACGGTTACCGTATTGTGCAACTGATCACTAGATTTTATGCATTCTAACCATAATTTTTATACCCATTAATCATTCTCTCTTTATTTCTCCCTCCCTACCTCTGTTCCCATCCTCTGGTAATTATCACTCTATCTCCAAGAGTTTATTTTTTTCCAGCTCCTGTATATGATGGTAACAGAGAACACGTGTTTTTCCTCACTGGATAGCCAGTTTAGAGTTTCTGTAATCACAAGTTGCTTGAATCCAACCACAACAGTTAACACCAAGCTGTTGTCTGTCCTACTCATTTTGAAGTCAGTGTTCTATTACCTACAACCTGCATTTTCCCTTCTTTACTAAATATGATGTCATGAGAGCTAGGCTTGTAGGATATAACACTATTATTTATTTTGTTTAACCAAGATTCTATATTTTATACATAAATTATGGCCTAATAACACAGCAACCATGTTGTCTTTTAGCCTGTTTCTCACGGTTTATAGAATTGTTACTTTTCACCCATCGAAGTGTTTTCCATACATTTTAAAAGTTTCTTTATACTGATTTACTTCAATTCCAAATCTGTGACCTTTCGATTTTAATGAAATAATAGAATTATAGGGTTAGATTGGTGAATGCCATGACTCTTTCTATAGTAAGCTTCCTTTTGTATTACTTCTTGTGGGTTTAATAAACGTGAAGCCTTGCTAACATATTGATAACATTCCATTTCTTCGGCTGGG
Source organism: Alouatta palliata (assembly GCA_004027835.1). Taxonomy (NCBI): domain Eukaryota; kingdom Metazoa; phylum Chordata; class Mammalia; order Primates; family Atelidae; genus Alouatta; species Alouatta palliata. Next base: position 74,280 of record PVKV010008582.1, on the reverse strand, counting down.
TGGTATCATCACTACTTATTTTATTTGTATTCTTTCCCTGTCCATATGCAGTTTGTATCTCATTCTGTGTGCATAATGCCATTCACAATGTAAGTAGAATAAAATGAATGCACATTTTCCAAAGGGGCATTAACTAGCCTTATTACCATGGGGAAATGCCCAACAATCTGGATCCACCCAATGCCATCACTGTTATTAGACATTCCTGAGGATGCAGTTCTCTGTGGGGATTCTCAACACTGTCAGCCCTGACAGCTGAGACACTTTTTAACAGGAGATCCTGTCAGATTTTTCTCCGTGGCTTTTTCATCTTTTTCTATGCTGATTCTTTGTTTAAATTGTTTCCTTTAGGCCTCTTCTCTCATTTCTTTAAAGAAAAAAAAAAAAAAGACAGAAAACAAAACTCATCACCACCAAGTTAGAGGAAAAGGATAAACAGCCATCATTAAAAATGGGTGAAAATTTTTCATGTACACCTGAAGTGTGAAACTAGAAGCTTCTGTTTTTTTTTTTTCCATATAATAATGTCTCAGTAATCCAGATTGCTATTTTAGTGTACTGATAATTATGGGTAGAAAAATTACTGCTAAGCTCTAAATGTTCATGTTGGTTATGTTTATTTTTTAAATGTGCTAATATTCCTAAAAAAGGATTAAGGGCTTCAGAAATTATATAAAAATTATGAACTGTTGAATTTTGTTTAAAATCTATGAGAGTTTTAAAAAGATATCTCTGTCATGGTATATGTATAATCTATACAGAATTTTAGTCGTGACAACATTTAGAGATTAAAAGACACACAGAGTGAACACTGTTCAAGGAATAATGCCACTATTTGCAGAGAGAAAAGAACTCTTTTTAGAAGAATACATCAGTGGCATAAATGAGAAAAGTTTGTCAAAAAGATTTCCTTACAAGGAAAAGGAAGAACACAGAAAAGTCATGATAAGTTATATAATTTGAAAAATAAGGCTGGGTGTGGTGGCTCACGCCCACTTTGGGAAACGAGGCAGGTGGATCACTTGAGGTCAGAAATTCCACACCAGCCTGTCTAACTTGGTGAAACACTGTCTCTACTAAAAAGTACAAAAATAGCCAGGCTTGGTGGCAGGTGCCTATAATCCCAGCTACCTGGGAGACTGAGGCAGGAGGATCACTTGAACCCAGAAGGCAGAGGTTGTAGTGAGCTGAGATTGCACCACTGCACTCCAGCTTGGGAGACAGAGCAAAACTCTGTCTAAAAGAAAAAGAAAAATAATTTAATAGTAAGTCTAATAAATCTTAATTCTTGCTTTGCTTTTGGCTTCTTGTTATATTTTCCACTATTATCCCTTGCAGATGTTTATTTACGTTCTTGATGCTCTAAAATAATTGTTGCAAAAGAAAAAGCATCTGAATAAAATAATTTTTTTTTGCAGCTATGTAAGATTGAGATTTAGATTGGGTAAGGGAAAAAAATCTCATGAGATTTTTTTGTGTGTGTCAACTAAGTAATTTAGAGATTATGGGGTCACAATCAGCCTTTCTCGGTTAGATCCTAGCTCTTACCTTCTATTTATTTGGGGTGCAGATTTGAAAAATATGGAAATTGTCAGAACATCAGTTTCTTCATAATTTAAATAACGGTAAAAGTAATATTCCCTAATTGAATAGTTGTCAAGAATTAGTGAAATAATATACTTTCTTTGTTATCTTTATAGATTACTCATGAATAAATAATTATTTGACTAGAGATTATAGTTAACACAGAATTGAATAGAAATTCACTAAAATGTCATCGTTAATTTTTATTACTTCAAGACAATATAACAAGTAATTTTTGTTAGTACACCAAATTCATTCTCAACAGGAGTGACATTGCCCACATGAGACAAAAAATGTTTTCTGAAGTGAGAAAAATATTACTCCTTTTATGTATAAAGTACATATACATAAACAATACATTAAGAGATATACATTATATCTGGGCATTAAAATTTTATGAGAATATGTGAAGAAAAATCTTTCTTAGAAAGTACCTTGGGGAAAGGGTTATAATGACAAAAAGTTTAGAACCACTGGTTTAACACAAGGTAAAGTAAATAATAAATTTTTAGAAATGTACTCATAAAAGAAAAGAAATCTTCAATTTTTAATTTTTGTAGCACAAACAGTACGCTAGTTGAATAAACAACTGTTGTTAGTTAACAATTCTCTGTGAGTCTCTCACATTTCTGTACACCTTGTGAGCAGAGGCTAACTTTTTTTTCTGGAATATCTTCTCAAGGATGTCTATGTCTCGACAGCCTTAAAATATGGAGTGTCTCCCTTTAAAGCATTTGGCCAACATTCTTGCTGAGCAGAATAGTATTTTCAGGTTCTTTACACAGTGTTTCTCCTCTGTACTGCATCCTACTTTAGGCATAGATGTCACCCGGCAATTTTAGTTTACTCTGTGGATATTAGAGATTAGGAAACTAGTGCCATTTAAGAACGTGTTGATTCTCGGGCTACTGCTATTGCTGTGAGTAATAACGCTGATTTTCCTCTGGCACGGGAGTGTCATGTCTTCCACCAGCTTCTAAGCAACAGGAGTGGACTAACTTGAACATAGAGGGAAATCTCAAACTTTTTAATTCTTAACAGGTGTAAGACTTTAATTCAGACGCTTTTATTTCTAATTGTTTATATTACAAAAAATTAAGTACTTTTTCTTTCTTACACGAAAGTAATTTATTTTGCCAAATACAGATTTCAGCATGATAGTTGTTTTCACTATCTTCAGTCTTAGAATAATCAATAATTTTGGTCACTGCTTAATTGTATCACAGACCATTTTTTTTTCAATATTTAATTTATTCATATTCAAAAAAGTGTTTGAACTAATACATAGATTCTATAGGGATTGTTTGTATCCGTATTATTACTAAAATTATTGTAAACCATTGTTTCAGGATTTACTGTTTTGCAATGTGTTATCTAGATATAGCTTCATAACTTTGAACTTTTTAAATAAGTATATTGATGGTTTTTCCAACACATCATCTTTTATCACACTAATGATTATTCCAGTAAACTGAAATAACAATTTGAGTAGTCTAATAGTAACTGGTCTTACATGTGTTTTAAGTTGTTCAACATTAATGGAGATTGTTTTCCATCCCCTCCACTCTAGGGAGAATTATGCTCCAAGTTTACTGTCCCATCAACTTCCTCTAGCTGCCTAATTGTAATCACGAAACAGATTTCTTATGTCAAGAAAAAAAATTTATTGCCGTAGAAATTTCTGCTGCAGTGATCCTACTTGTCTACATGTATGTCAAATTCTGTAATAGTTATTCCCATGACAGGGTGCATAGGGGATTTTCTATTAAATTGAATTCAGAAGTCAAGTTTCTCCTAAGGATTATTGAATGCCAAGTTGGCAAAGTACCAGAGAGATTTTTTTTTTCTTTTTTTTTTAGTCATCTTTTAACTCTGTTTCTTTGTCTTTAATGATACTTTTTAAATATTAGGATTTTTAATGAAATAGTTCAGTAGAAGTAATAATGAGCAAATATCATATTATCAGGAATTCTTATTTTGCCTATTTTGTTATTCTGATATAAAACACCACATTTAAATCATTTCATTCAAATAAGCATATAGTTACCAACTGTAAATTAGGCATTGCACTTGAAAGTAAAATTGTCTGTATACAAAATGTTCTAAGGGCATCAAGTTCAATGAGAGTGAGACCCACATTCAATTTGCTCCAACATGGGTTTCTCCTTCTCTTGGAAAAATGTAATCGCATCTTCCTGCTTCAATTTCTTGCTACAATCTAGGCTTGTGTTTCTCTTTGCCTCCTTTACCATGTCTTCAAAACTAAATGAGATTTTAATGCTCCTTCCACACCCTTGTCTCTTTCATCCCCGTCTCAAAACTTCTGCTTGGAAGGCTTCAGGTGAGGTAGGTGGAATATTTTAAACCATAACTTTTACTTTTCTAGAACACATAAATGCACATACAGTGTGAAATAGAATGCTTTAAGAAAAAGCTAGTCCTGCGCTTAATTGTGTCAGTTTTTTAGTAAAATCACCACAGGGAATGTTTTGAAGTGGATACTGAGTAATATTTACATACAGAGAGTGGTGCATAACTACTCCAAAATACTTCCTCTCATCTCCAAAAGAAAAAAAAATATGGCAAAGTGAGTGAGACCTAGAGAAGAAAGTGAGATCTGTAGTTGCTGTCATTAAGTAGTAAGAGGGACCAAGACATATTTTGTGTCTTTCTTTCTACATTGAAAGGCTAAGCTCATTGTCTAAAGAAAATAATAGAAAGCATTGTAGCTTTTACCTAATTTTATAGTGGCTGAGATTCAGAAATTTTTCAGAGAATGTAGAGTAGGTCACAGATGGAATTTTCACTGGGAATTTATCACGAATGTCTTAGAGAAGAAGAAACAGAGACAGATTTGCAGGTTAAAAATGAGCATTTTTAAGCTGATATCAAGAATAAGAAAAAAATTTCGTATGCTAGACCTTACGTTGGCACTGCGAGCACTGATCTGGGAAATCTAAACTCAATGGGAATATTTGGATCTCATGGTGGCAGGGGCTGACACTAGTATCAGCACGCAAAGTACAAAAGCATGATGGGTATGGTTACCATAGAAACAGCAAAGTCAAAGCAGCAGCCAGATTGGTGTGAGTCATGCAGCCCCATGCTGTTGGCTAGCTGATTATGGTGTTTGTAGGAGTGAAATAGATAGGAAACCTCTTAAATTCTTGCCTGACCTGTGTAAACAGAAAAGTTCCAGGTTAAGAGAACAAAAGTCTAACCTGAATTATTAAAACAGTCATGGCCCCTCACTTGAGACAATTTACAGGTCCTAAGCCTTTTGAATGAAGGACAGCTCAGACCCTTTGAGGAATAATCCAAGTACATGGATGAAAATTTATATAGCACATCTTTCCCAGTCTTTCCCAAAGGGACCTACAGCCTTTTTTTTCAGGATAACTGTGTATTGGGGGAAATGAAACAGCGAGACCTTTCAGGGAGTGTTGAAACTGCACTGGCTCTGAAGTGCACTGATTCCAGGAGACTCAAAACATCACTGTGGCCTACCTGTCAGGGTAGGAGAATATGAAGGTCAGATGATGTAAAGAGTCTCGTTTGAGTAGTTCTTACTGTGGGATCTGTGGGACCCTGCATGTGATCTCTGGTTATTTCTACAGTTCCAGAATGCATAACTGAAATAGATATACTCAGTAGCTGGTAGAATCTCCACATTGCTGACCTATGGAGTGAGGGCTATTATAGTGGAAAAGACCAAGGGTAGCCGTAAGAAGTGCCTTTTACCAGAAAAATAGCAAATCAAAAGCAACACCACATTTCTGGAGGAATTGCAAAAATTAGTGCCACCATCAAAGCCTTGAGAGATGCAAGAATGGTCCGTGGCATTGCATTCTCATTTGACTCACCTATCTGAGAATTGTAGAAAACAGATGGATATTAGTGAATAACAGTGAATTATTATACATTCAACCAGATGGTGTCTCCAATTGCAGCTGCCATATCAAATGTGTTTTCATCGCTTAATGAAATTAACCAAATTAACACATTTCCTGGTACCTGGTAGGCAGCTGGATATGGAAAATGCTTTTTCTCCATGTCTGCCCATAAGGCCCACCAGAACCAGTCTGTTTTCAGCTAGAAAGGCAACCAATGGACTTTTACTGTCCAGCTGAACGTATATCAACTCTCTAGCCCTATGTTACAATTTATTTCACAGAGGTCTTGATCATCTTTCCCTTCCAAAGATATCACACTGGTTCATTACATTGATGACATCACATTGATTGGGCCCAGCAAGTAAAAATTAGTAACTCCTCTGAGCTTATTGGTAAGGTATTTTCATGTCGAAGGGTGGGGAATAAATTCGACAAAAATTCAGGGATCTGCTATCTTAGTGAAATACCTAGACATCCAGTAGTTTGGAAAACATAAAAATATCACATTCAAAATGAAAAACAAGTTGATATATCTTGTTCCCCCTGCAACCAAAAAAAAAAAAAAAAAAAAAAAAAAAGTCATGAGGTCTAGTGGGTTCTTTGCATTTTGAGGGGAACACATTCCTCATATGGGTGTGTTACTCTAGCCTATTTACTGAGTGAGCCCAAAAGCTGCTAGTTTTGAAGGGGGCTCACAAAAATGAAAGCCTCTGCATCAGGTCCAGGCTATTGTAAACGTTCCTCTGCCACCTGATTCTATAGATCCAACGAGGCTTAAAGTTTTGATATCAGATAGGAATACAATTTGGAGCCTTGGAAGACCCTTGTATGTATGTTTCAGTGTAGGCCTTTAGGATTTTGGAACATAGCGTTGATATTCCGCAGATACCAACTTCAACTTTCTGTAACTACCTCTTCACTTGACTGAACCTTCATGGAAATTAAATGCTTAACTATTGGCCACCGCGTTTGCATGCAACCTGAGCTGCCCATCATAAGCTAGCTATTATCTGACTCATCAGTTACAGAAAGGATGACTTTAGTTGTTATGAGTATTTTCTTCAAATTTTATTATGCATTTGTATGTGTGTATAAATATATATTTATTTATATATTAATATTTATGTACCATATGTAGAAGTATATATTAAACAAATATCTTTGTTTTCTTTCGTCTCTTATTTCTTCAAGTAATATAAAATGAATTGATTCTCTATCATTGAATTTATGTATTATATCTGGATAGATATCTGTACATATGTATATCTATCTATATCTAAAGATAATTATTTAAGGAATTGGTTTGCATACTGTGGATTCTGAGAACTTCTAAGATACACAGTCAGCAAACTGGTGCCCCAGGAAAAATGATGGTATAAATTCTAATTGATGTCACTGAAACAGGAGAGCCAATACTGCACATTAGAATCCAAGTCAGAGTTCAATGTCCCAGCTCAAAAGCTGTCAGGCAGAGAGAAATTTTTTCCCATTAATGGAAGAGTCAGCTCTTTGCTCTAGTCAAGACTTCAACTGATTGACTGAGTGCTACTCACATTAGAGAAGACAATATGCTTTGCTGAATGTTACGGATTTAAATGTTAATCTCATAAAAACACACTTTCATAGACATGCAGAGAATAAAGTATAGCTCAATATCTGGGCACCTCATGGTCCAGTCAAGTTGACACATGAAATTAACATTAACAGGTCTATCCCTTATAAACTTGGAACCCATTTGCAATTCCTTAAACCATACTTATTCTGCAAATAAAGAAAATGGTGAAGTCATAATCTGCTTAATATAATCCAGCTATTCTGAATAGAGCAGAAAACACACTCACTCCTTTAAGAGAAACAAAGCATTTGAACCTATAACTTAAATATTTTAATGAAAAATTACATGACGAAGGTGCCAAACATCTATAGTCCCTACTTTTCTTATACTGTCTTTTCTCTCCCAGCCTGCACCTACAACCTCATGGGAATTCCCCTAAAATAAGTTGACAAGAGGAAGAAATCAACCCTGATTTAGAAATGATTCTGCACAAAATGCAAGCATCATCCAAAACTGAAGAGCTGCAGTGATACATTGCCTTTCTAGGACATCCTTGAAGCATCATGGTGAAAGAAGATCCTCCCAGTGGACAGAACTTTGAATAACGCACCTAGATGCTTACTTTATCTAGAAAGAGAAATGGCCCAATGTACGATTACACACCAGTTCTTGGGCTGTGGCCAATAGTTTGGCTGAATGGTAAGGACACTGGAAGAAAAATGATTGAAAAATTTTTGACCAAAAAAAATGGGAAAATGATATGTGGATAAGCCTCTGTGAACAGGTCAAAAACCATGCAGATATTTGTGTTCCAAGTAAATATGCACTAAAGTCTGACTTCAGCAGAAAAGGATATTAATCACCAAAGCAGGTGACATGGCCTGTTTTGTGGATACCAGTCAGCCTCTTTCCCCTGCCACTCCTGTCATTACATAGCCATGGTGGCAAGGATGAAGTTGATATATGCCCTTAGAAACATGAATTTCTTCTCACCAAAATGTACCTGCTTACAGCTTTTGCTAAGTGTCCAATCTGCCAGGAAGAGATCAACACTGAATCCCAAATATGGCACTATTTCCGTGGATGATCAAGCTGGTGACCCAGTAGCAGGTTGATTACATTAGACTACTTCCACCATGTAAAGGCCAGCATCATGTCTCTTCTGGAATAGAAACTCTGAATACAAATTTGCCTTTCCTACATGTAATGCTTATGCTAAAACTACTATCCAAGGACTTATTCTGCACGCCATTGTTTCCAATCAAAGAACTCACTTCACAGCAACATCAACAAGAAAAGTGTGACAAAGGGTCATGCTCACAGAATTTACTGAACTTACAATATTATCTGCCACCTGACGCAGCTGTTCTGGAAGAACAGTAGAATGGACTTTTGAAAACTCAGTTATAGAACCAGCTAGGTGACAATAATTTCCAAGTACAGAGTGAGGTTTCCCAGAAGCTTTGTATTAGTTAGCGTTCTCCAGTGAAATGAAACAAATGAGATACATATATATATGGAGATTTCTTATGGGAATCGGCTCACACAATTATGGAGATGAAGTATTCCCATAATATACCATCTCTGAGCTGAAGAACTAGGAAAACGAGTAATGTAATTCAGTCTAAGTTCAAAGGTCAGAGAACAGGGAGCCAACAGTGTAATTTCTAGTCTGAGGCTGAAGGCCTGAGAACTGGAGAGAGTAGGGGGAGTCTTAAGGCTCAAGGCCCAGGATCTTTGGTATCCTAAGCAAGAAAAATAAATAGCCCAGCTGAAAAGAGTGTGAGAGAATTTGTTCTTCTCCCACTTTTTTGTTTTATTTGGTCCTCAATGTATTGGATGATGCCTGCCAACATTGGTAAGAGTTGATCATCTTTACTCACTCTACCAATTCAAATACTAATCTCTTCCAGTTAGACTAAGTTTAACCTGTGTTTAAGGTCCACCAATGACTACAACAAACCAATACAGAAAGAATTACTCTTGGCCCAGACTCTTCAGGAATGAAGGTTTGAGTAACCCTACAAGTTAAAGAAACATAATTTGCTGAGTTGCTTATGCTTGTAATACCAGCACTTTGGGAGGCCGAGGTGGGTGGATCGCGAGGTCAAGAGGTCGAGACCATCCTGGCTAACACGGGGAAACCTCGTCTCTACTAAAAATACAAAAATTAGCCGGGCATTTGGCACGTGCCTGTAGTCCCAACTACTCAGGAGGCTGAGGTGGAAGAATCGCTTGAACCCAGGAGGCGGAGGTTGCAGTGAGCCAAGACTGTGCCACTGTGCTCCAGCCTGGAGACAGAGCAAGACTCCGTGTCACCAAAAAAAAAAAAAAAAAAAAAAAAAGAGAAAGAAAGCAAAGGTAATACAGATGGAAAATAGAAGGTAGTTATAAATACCAGCTACAACCACATGACCAGTTACAGAAAGGATAACTTTAGTTGTCATGAGTATTTTCTTCATATTTTATTATGCATTGGCATGTGTGTATAAATATATATTTATATATTATATTTATGTACCATTTATAGAAGTATATATTAAACAGATATCTTTGTTTTCTTTCCTCTCTTATTTCTTCAAGTAATATAAAATGAGTTGATTCTATGTCTTTGAATTTATGTATTATAATTTTTCATTAAAATATTTAAGTTATAGGCTCAAATGCTTTGTTTCTGTTAAAGGAGTTGGTGTGTTTTCTGTTCTGTTCAGAATAGCTGAATTATATTAAGCAGATTTTGACTTTGCCATTTTCTTTATTTGCAGAATAAGTATGGTTTAAGGAATTGTAAATGGGATCCAAGTTTATAAGGGATAGACTTGTTAATGTTAATTTCATGTGTCAACTTGACTGCGCCACGAGGTGCTCAGATATTGGGCTATACTTTATTCTCTGTATGTCTGTGAAAGTGTGTTGTTATGAGATTAACATTTAAATCACTAACAGTAAAGCATATTGTCTTCTCTAATGTGAGTAGCACTCAATCAATCAGTTGAAGTCTTGACTAGAGCAAAGAGCTGACTCTTCCATTAATGGGAAAAAACTTCTCTCTGCCTGACAGCTTTTGAGCTGGGACATTGAACTCTGACTTGGATTCTAATGTGCAGTATTGGCTCTCCTGTTTCAGTGACGTGAATTAGAATTTATACCATCAATTTTTCTGAGGCACCAGTTTGCTGACTGTGTATCTTAGAAGTTCTCAGACTCCACACCATGTGAACCAATTCCTTAAATAAATATCTTTAGATACAGATATATACAGATATTTGATCAAACTTTATTCTGGATTTATTGATCTATTGATTGATTATGTATGTGTCTCCTATTGGTTTTGTTTATCTATAGAACCCAAATTAATACAGCATCTCAACCCAGAACACAGAAACCCATGTGTAATAATGTCAAAGCCCAACAATTAGAAAATAGTACTCCAACTAACTCTGTGTTGTGTTGTTGAATTTCCTCTTTTATTCACTTTAAATCTTTAGGATTGCCAACTAACTTGATTTTATATTCTATGATTGGGTAGCAACTCACATTTGTAAAACACTGTCATAAAATGCAGTGGGGTAGATGGTAGTGCTGAGATACCAGAAGAAGGTAGAGTTTTGCTAATAAATGTCTGGCCAACAATTATAAAGTGGACCTATGGTGTCAAAACTCCAGGAGATGAGTTTGATAAGTTGTGTACCTCTAGTAGAGAAAACATGAAATGGCTCTCATTATTGTGATAAGGCTAAAATCATTTTTGAATCATGTGTTTCTGAGAGGCTCATTGAACAAACTGAAAGTCCCAGTCAGTGCAAAAAAGTGCTAGAAGAAGCTATACTTAAGTTTATGCTGTGTGTATTAATACCCAGAAAAATCTCCACCTTTCCTCTGAGAAGATGAAATTTGGATGTCTTTGTAAAACTTAATTCTCTATTACTTAAGTCCTCCAGTGTTGGCCAAATAGTACAGTTTAACAGGTGAAAGTTTACGTTTCACCTGATGGAGGAAGTTTTAATTTCTATCACTAGGCGTTGCTACAAGGCATTTAAGGAATCTTGATTTCCTCTCTCTCTGAGCCAGTTTTCCCTATCCCATTCAAGTGAGTTCAACTAAGTGAAGGTACAAAGAATACTTAGTGCAAGGCTAATCCCTGTGTGATTGCTGTACTTGGCTCTGCAGAAGTGAGAAGCCCATGCTGGCCCCAGAAGATAATCTCTCATCCTGTTTTCCAAAGCCATAGTCTAATCTCTGTTCTTAGCTCTGCCTTCAGAGAGAAGCAGGAGAACGACATGCCAGCAAGGAACTTACGTGATTGGCTTTGGATTCTGCGTTATTGACTGCTTATCTCTTTTATATATAACTATGAAATTCAACGATTTTTTTAAAAGCAAAATATTGGTAAATAAATCTCAAAGGATTATGCTAGTGACCTGAGTTGCTACTGCTGGAATCATTCTTTACATTCTATAAAAAATTCATTCATTTTGTAAACCCAGAATACATGAAATAATCCTAATGGTAACCATCTGTGATCAGTTCTTTCTTCCATATGATGACTCTTTTGTATTTGTCTCTGATTTGTTTTTAATTTATGTCCTCTATATGATGAGCATCTAGTTTTGGTGGAGAGTGTATTAATTAGCCTGTGATAACCATATGCTACACCATATTCAATTTCACAAAATTTTAGCCATCAGTACTCCTTGAATGCCCACAGTGCTTATTGTTTTGGCTTTGCTCCAAAATTCTGAGTATTTTCTTCTGGGATTTTTCTGCTATAGCTGGACAGAACTTTCATATGCATATAAAAACCTGCTCTCTATGGAACCCCTTAAACTTGCTGAATCAAATGATCTATGTAGCAAAGTAGATTTCATGGAAGTATGGAAAGACCAAGAAAGGAAGACATAGTGGAAAAAGGTACAGACTTGCAGTGTAGCTCTAGAAGTTTTGGCCAGGTTGATATTCAAAACAAAATAAAACATTTCAATATCTAAAAAACAAAACAAAATAAAAAGCTTGGGTACCTTTATGTTAATTCAAAGGTATTATGTGATATATCATTTTTCTTTTCATTAATGGGTAATAATGTCTCTCATATTTTAGGATTTCATTATGTATATACTAGATTTTTAAAACTCTATGCCTTTAAAATCATGTAAAATACTTTCATATATAAAAATTAATCTATTTGCTTGTTATCTATTTTAAAGCAATATTTTGAATAATATACACTTAAGTTGCAATAATCACATTTAAATTTTATTCCTTTAACTTGTTATATCCAGTATAAAAGTCATTATTTTGGGAAAAAAATTTCATATCAAGGAATAATTTGTTATGTTTTTTAAAAATTATATTTTTAAACAAGTTTTCAAATTGAGTTATAAATAGAACCCCCTCCAAAAACCCAGCATCTTTTTTTGCAAATAATTTCATTTGTATTCCTCCATATTATTGGTTATTATCTTTGAATAATGAATAATCAAGTTATTATATTAATTTTGTCTTTATTTCATTTTTCTGTTTTTCAAGAATACTGACTTGGGTTAAATGTATAGTACTGCTCTTAAAACTAACAAACCAAAACCCTCCAACTATTCTTTGTCATATGTAGGGATGTTATTCCCTAATGAAATTTCTACATTTTGATAAATACTTTTGCAAAGTAACCATCTGCATGCTACATTCAACAATTTATAATGCCTCTGCACAACAATGAATCAAGTCACAGGGGATAATGTGCGTCTTGACAGAGCATCACCCTTAATAGAACATCATACAAAGAAGTCAATAAGTGTTTATGGCTGGAAGTAAGGGTAATACAGAATCAAAAAGAACTGAGAAATAATCATAGAGCTAAATACATTTAACGGTGAAAGTTAAAAACTAGAACGTATTTATTTAATAGACTATATTAGAGGAATGTCTCCAAGTTATTCATTTCTCTTTTGAATAGTGCCTAGCAAAATGCTTTGAAGTAAATAACTATTTGATTAATATATCCATTAAATTATGGGATAAACAATATAAAATTAACATTTTCAAGGCCTAATTTTATGTGTTTACTAAATCCATTTTTGGAGTGAGCAATTAAACTGGGAAACCAATTTGTGTTCCAAGCTATTGCGGGACTAGTAGGGCTAGTAATTAGTGAAAACAGGAAAAAGTGGAAAAAAATGGAAAGAAAAGAAAAACCACAAAGCAAACTCTTATAAAACTCACAGTATAAAGAGAAAGTACATTTGTTTTTGCAGAATTTAGACCTTATTTTATGACTTTTTATTTAGATTCAGATTATTTGCATTATTTTAATGTTTGATCATCTTGGAATGTATGCTTATTAAGAATGTTTTGTGTCCAGGAATTTATCCATTTCTTCTAGAGTTTCTTGTTTATTTATGTAGATGTGTATATAGTATTATCTGATGGTAGTTTGTATTTCTGTGCATCAGTGGTGTTATCCCCTTTATCATTTTTTTTTTTATTGTATCTATTTGATTCTTCTCTCTTTTCTTCTTTATTAGTCTGGCTAGTGGTCTAAAGACTAAACCAAGAAGTCGAATTTCTGAATAGACCGATAACAAGTTCTGAAATTGAGGCAGTAATTAATAGCCTACCAACAAAAAAAAATCCAAGGACCAGGCAACTTCACAGCTGAATTCTACCAGAGGTACAAAGAGGAGCTAGTACGATTGCTTCTGAAACTATTCCAAACAATAGAAAAAGAGGGATTCCTTCCTAACTCATTTTATGATGCCAGCATCAACCTGATACAAAAACCTGGCAGAGACACAACAGAAAAAGACAATTTCAGGTCAATATCCCTGAGGAATATTGATGAGAAAATCCCCAGTAAAATACTGGCAAACCAAATCCAGCAGATCAAAAAGCTTATGCAACATGATTATGTCAGCTTCATCCCTGGGATGCAAGCCTGGTTCAACATATGCAAATCAATAAAGGTAATCCATCACATACACAGAACCAATGACAAAAACCACATGATTATCTCAACAGATGCAGGAAAGGCCTTTGATAAATTTCAACACAACTTCGTGCTAAAAACTCTCCATAAACTAGGTATTGATGGAACAAATCTCAAAATAATAAGATATTTATGGCAAACTCACAGCCAATATCATACTGAATGGGCAAAAGCTGGAAGCATTCCCTTTGGCACAAGACAAGGATGCCCTCTCTCACAACTCCTGTTCAACATAGTATTGGAAATTCTGGCAGGGGCAATCAGGCAAGAAAAAGAAATAAAGGGTATTCGAATAAGAAGAGAGGAAGTCAAATTGTCTCTGTTTGCAGATGATGTGATTCCATATTTAGAAAACTCCATCGTCTGAGCCCAAAATCTCCTTAAGATGATAAGCAACTTCAGCAAAGTCTCTGGATACAAAACCAATGTGCAAAATCACAAGCATTCCTGTATACCAATAATAGGCAAACGAAAAGCCAAACCATGAGTGAACTCCCATTCACAATTGCTACAAAGAGAATAAAATACCTAAGAATACAACTTACAAAGGATGTGAAGGACCTCTTCAGGGAGAACTACAAACTACTGCTCAAGGAAGTAAGAGAGGACACAACCAAATGGAAAAGCATTCCACAATCATGGAAAGGAAGAATCGATATCGTGAAAATGGCCATACAGCCCAAAGTAATTTATAGATTCAATGTTATCCCCATCAAGGTACCATTGACTTTCCTTTCAGAATTAAAAAAAAACTGCTTTAAATTTTATATGGAATCAAAAAAAGAGCCTGTATAGCCAAGATAATTCTAAGCAAAAAGCACAAATGTAGAGGCATCACACTACCTGACTTCAAACTATACTATAAGGCTATAGTATTCCAAAACAGCATGGTACTGAAACCAAAACAGATATATAGAACAATAGAACAGAACAGAGTCCTCAGAAATAATGCCATACATCTACAACCATCTGATCCTTGAAAAACCTGAGAAAAACAAGCAATGGGGAAGGATTCCCAATTCAATAAATTGTTCTAGGAAAACTAGCTAGCCATGTGCAGAAAACCGAAACTGGACCACTTCCTAATATTGATACAAAAATTAAGATGGATTAAAGATTTAAACATAACACCTAAAACCATAAAAACTCTAGAAAAAAACACAGGCATTACCATTCAGGACATAGGCATGGGCAAAGACTTCATGGCTAAAACACCAAAGTAATGACAACAAAAGCCAGAATTGACAAATGAGATCTAATTAAATTGGAGAGCTTCTGTACAGCAAAAGAAACTATCATTAGACAGAATAGCAACCTAAATAATGGGAGAACATTTTTGCAATCCAGCATCTGACAAAGGGCTAAAATTCAGAATCAATAAGGAACTTAAACAAATTTGCAAGATAAAAACAAACAACCCCATCAAAAAGTGGGCAAAAGATATGAACAGACATGTTTCAAAATAAGGCATTTATGCAGCCCACAAACATATGAAAGAAAGCTCATCATCACCGGTCATTAGAGAAATGCAAATGAAAGCCACAGTGAGATACCATATCACGCCAGTTAAACGGCAATCATTAAAAAGTTGGGAAACAACAGATGCTAGAGAGGATGTAGACACATAGAAACACTTTTACACTGTTGGTGGGAGTGAAAATTAGTTCAATAATTGTAGAGGTTATATGTATATGTAATATTTTATGTAGAGTGTGGAAATTCCTCAAGGACTTAGAACCCGAAATATCATTTTACCCAGCAAACCCATTAGTGGGTATATAACCAAAGGATTATAAGTCATTCTACTATAAAGACACATGCACACATATGCTTATTTCAGCACCATTCACAATAGAAAAACTTGGAAACAACCCAAATGCCCATTAATGGTAGACTGAATAAAGAATATGTAGCACATATACATCACGGAATACTATGCAGCCATAAAAAACGATGAGTTAATGTCCTTTGCAGGGATGTGTATGAAGCTGGAAACCATCATTCCTAGCAAACTAACAGAGGAACAGAAACCAAATGCTGCATGTTCTCACTCGTAAGTGGGAGTTGAACAATGAGAATAGATGGACACAGGGAGGGGAACATGGCACACTAGGGTTTGTTGGTGAGTAGGGGGCTAGGGGAGGGATAGCATTAGGACCAATAGCTAATGTAGATGACGGGTTAATGGGTGCAGCAAACCACCATGGCATGTGTATATTTATGTAATAAACCTGCATGTTGTGTGCATGTATCCCAGAATTTAAAGTATAATAATAAAAAAATGAGAATGTTTTGACTCTTGTTAAGAATATTGTTCTCCCAATTGTCCAGTAGACAATAAAACCGGGTCATATTTAACGCCTACTTATACTTGGCAGCTGTGTGTCCCTTAGGTTTTCTCATTTTCTCACACAATTTTTGTGAGCTAAAAATGACTTGGGTAATGTAGGTAACATAATGAACTATGAATATTGTCATTGAATAAACTCTCTGTAAATGTTAGTTGATAATGTGAAAATTGTAACTAAAGAGACTTGTTAAAAATCACAGACACAAACTTAGGCTCTAGTATGAGCTCCACATTTCCTAGCAACATGACCTTCTTCACCAACGTAAATAAACTTCTTGTTTCCTGATTTTTTTTTTTATTATCAGTAAAGCAAGCTAATAGAAACTGTCATCTGTTTCACAGCCATTTGGAGAAAATCCTAGTATAAGTTTTGTAATAGCTTAATTTTATCATGTCTTAGTGGAACATAGAGGAACACAAAACCACTTTCTGAAGTCCCAGGGAGCAAAGATAACATGAAATTCCTTAAGGACTTGATTGGAAGCACATTTTGGAAAGCAAAGAAGGTAACATTTGTTTTTAATAGATTCTGTTCAATTGTGTCTTTTTGATGATTGATTTCTGCTTTCCTGTCATTTCCCTGCCTCTTTCTATTATCGTAATTCATTGAGTGAGTGGAATTATGTCTTTTGGCCTCATGGTATTTTTGATAAAAATTTTATTCAATTTTATTAGTGCTTTAATTCCCTTATGCAATTCATATTTCGAGGAAAGGTAAGTGACAGAATCTTTGGTATAATCAATAATCTCATATTTCAATATAAAGAAATTGAAGTTGCATTTTGTGTATGAGCTTTCTTTCAAAGGTTCACATTATTTTTATTTTAAGGTGGAACCAGTATTCGATCCAGAGTCTAAACTCACTACTTATCAGCTCTGTGTTGAGTATGGGTTGTATTTACAATTATTTGTATTTCATTAATGAAGAACCACAGTAAGTCTATGAAATTTGTGCTTACTTACAGTTATTTTGTTAAATGTACATAATTACCTCTGAAAATATTCTTGAGAAAATTAGCAAATCTTTTTCTTTGGAAATTTTGATTAAATATTTTATGTACTGGAAATAAGTAGAAACTTCAATGAAAAGCAAAAATCAGCTTATCTTCATTATCACTATGACTACTATTTTTTCAATGCATTTATCTATTTTTAAGTCACAATACTTAAAAAATTATTTGAGACTTAGCTGCTGTGGTTACACATACCTCATAGTTTTATTTCTTGCTTTTTTTCTTAAAATTTGAGGATCAGGAAGCAGGCAATACTCACAACAGTCCTCAATAATATTAAATTCTGCTAGCATCTGTGACACAAATACATTGTAAATAAATTTAATCTCTACTGTAAGTTTTACTTGATATTAGGTCCAGTTGACAACTAGAAGCCTGCCACAGAGACGACATACACAGCAAGTCAGTTCTGTTTATTGTTTGCTTTTGAACTGCAAGGTAGTAGGGGGTGTTCCTTACCATTTTTTCTTTGCAAACATTTATACTTTGCTTTAACCTACCACCACTATGAGCACCAACACTCAATGATTCACCAAAACTTGGGCAAATAATGATTTTACTTGTTTTTAATTAACATTTCTTAAATACATGTATATCTCACATTTATTGTAATGTTTGATAATGAAGTGTCTTGGGTCTTACTTTAGAAATTTGCTCATGTTTTTGTGACCAGAAATATGCCACAAGAATTTAATTCTTGTTTTTATCAGCCTGTAGTAAAACTGTTTTTCCTTATACGTCATTTCACTTAAAGATGTTTCAAGAACCTGTCAATAACATTAAGTGAAGACTTGCTGTATTTGTGTCTATGCTTGTATGCTTTTACGTGTATAAATGTGGTATAAGGGAAAACACAAGCCCTCATTAGAGTCCTTAGAACTGGATCCTCTGTTATTTTTCCATAACATTTTTCAGCAAATAACAAAATGTTTCTTAGTTTTAGTCAATCTAATTAATGTATTTAACTAAATTCAATTATCTATTATATTGCAAAAAAAAATTGAACTTGTTTTCCGTTCTCAATTTTAAACTTTTAAGTAAAATGGGTAGCTTTCATTTTCTGACATGGCTTTCAACACGCCAAAAATAATACTGAGAGACAGTATTAGAATAGTAATGTTATATAAGGAAAATTTATTTGGGAAACTATATTGTAATGGGATATTTGTTTTTTTAAGAGAAAGAAGAGACTCTGAAATTAGAACTACAGAGTAATTCCATTTTCTTCTTTCTTTATAGCATAAATTAATTATGCTTTTATTAAACTTATATTTGACGGTTGATTTCTATATATTTATGTCCAGTTAATAAGTAGAAAAGAGATTTTCATTTTAAGTTAGAGCACTGATATTTTACACAATTTAATTGATTCTCCTAAGGTTAAACTTATTTATAAAACAAAAGTGATTTTTTTCCAACATTATATTTTAAGGGATTAATTCATTTAATTAATATTGGCTAATATATTTCCCATATATTATAAAATAACGCTATAATCAGATGAATAATATAGCATATATTTTCCATTACTATATTTATTTATGAAACCATTAATAAAATGACTCAGATGTAATAAAAAAAATTTGTTTGTCATTGTCTTTGGGTATTTTCTAGATCTAACGAATTTAGTGGTGTGTGTAAGTTTCTAAAAATCTCTGTATTTCCATTTCTCTGCCTACATAATGGGAGTAGAATTTACTTTTTATCTTCTATCATGAATTATGTATGATGAAACATTAAAAGACATTAGGCAATTGTTGGCACATATTAAATACTGAATCATTGTTAATAACAATACTGGTTGTTAATGGTGCTGTTATACTGCTATCCCTTCTCTTTTTTCAACAAAAAGTGTGCTCTAGACTGGATATAACTGAATTTAATTCATTAAACTGAATTAGTTCAGCATTATGATTACAGTATGTCACAGTTTCTCTTGGTCGCTATGTTTCCCTGTGATAAAATTGCCAAATGTATCTTACTCAGAATATTGTGAGAAAGTGCTTAGCATGATGACCTGAAATGCCGAAGCACAAACAGAGAAACTCACACATGTCAGATGTTTACTTTTTTATTTTTTAAGGATTTAGTGGTCCAAGATTAGATGACAAATCTCCTGTTTTTAAGGCTCTTGTATTCTAAGGTGGTCAAATAAGGGTTTGTTGGGGGCAGAAATTTTACACACACACCCACACATGGACAGCCCCACATACACAGTGTACAAGAATTGATGCATATTGTCTTAAGGTATACTGTCACAAAGTTAGGAGTTATTTTCTACTTTTGGCATGACTCTGGGTAAAATGTCTCTAATTCTCCTGCTGCGTCTTCCTTTGCATCATTTGATTCCTTGCAAGTGTGGGCATAACTCAAATTGCAGTGAATTGACTGCTAAGTACAGCTGCTGTGCTTAAGGAAAGACAGAGTTTGTTGTCATACATATCTACAAAGCTTGAATGAGATAAGAATTTAGTGCCCCAGCTTATAACCTCCTCATTTCTTAATTAAAAACACATTTTCCCTTTTTGATTAGCCTTACTTCTGAGAGAGATGGTTACTTAACTTCAACCATGCTTGACATTATCCTCTCTCCACAGGGTACTGTGATACTCATTTAAAAACTGAAAAATATTTCATTGTATGGATGTACCACAGTACATCCATGATAAAAGAAAATATGTATTCCAGAAAATAAGCATCTCTTTCATTCCATACAGAGCAAGTGAGAAGGTTGGCTCCAGATCAGGTAGACAAAGGGCAAACAGAGCTGTATCTGAGAGTAAAAGATAGACAATTAAAGTGTTTTAGTAAATGGATATTATCTCACATGCTCTATTTTATTTCTAAATTCTAACTATATTTATTCTGTCTTTTCATTTTACCTTAATTAATTTTGCTGAAATGTGTCTATGTCTGCTTGTTTGTTGTCAAGAGAATAATTTTTTATTCATTAAGATTTTTTTCTGTTTTGTACACAAAGTATTTCAAAATTTTAGTTTTCTATATCCCTCATTTATTCTGTTTTACCATATATCATTTCTCCTTGTTTCATTGTTAATATTTTGATTACTTTAATTATTCTTTGTTTTATAATTAAAGCGTTTAAGGAAAGACATTATTTTATTAGAGTGTTGGGCTAACTTACTTACCTGCTAAAGTTAGTATCATTTTAGTATTAATTTTAATGCATTTACTTTGCTTAGGTATGTTCCCAATGTTTGGGTATGCCCATATGTTCCAGTGATTGCACATCTAGGTCATAAAATAATTTATATCTTTGAAAATTTTTGGATTTTATATTTGATTTAGTACATGGTGATTTTTTTAAATATCAATTGATAACCACAAGATGTTTTATTCTAAGGGTAAAATATATCTATGAATTTAACCTTACTAAATGACCTTGTTTCTTCCCAATTGACATTAAAATAGTATATCTTGAAAAAATATCTTTCAAACATGAAGAAGAAATAAAGACTTTCCCACACAAACAAAAGATGAAAGATTTCATTGATTGCAACTGTTCTACAAGAAATGCTAAAAGAGTACTTCACTCTGAAAGAAAAGGACATTAATGAGCATCAAATGGAAGAAAGGATACCAGAGATTGAAGATCAACTCAATTAAATAAAGTGAGAAGACAAGGTTAGAAAAAATAGAGTGAAAAAAAATGAACAAAGCTTCCAAGAAATATGAGATTATGTAAAAATCAAATCTAAATTTGATTGGTGTACCTGAAAGTGAATGGGGGAGAATGAAACCAAGTTGGAAAATACTCTTCAGGATATTATGCAGGAGGACTTCCCCAACCTAGCAAGGCAGGCCAAGATTCAAATTCAGGAAATACAGAGAATTCCCTTCCTTTTTAACATTTATTGTTTATATTTATCTTAATGTACTGACTATGTCTTGAAAAGTTGTTGTAGTTATTTTTGATTTGTTCATCATTTGATCTTCCTACTTAGTGTACATGACACAATGATAGTGTTATAATATTCTGTGGTTTTCCATGTACTTACTATTACCAGTGACGTGTATGCTCAGGAGATTATTTATTGCTAATTAATGTCCTTTTCTTTCAGAGTGAAGTACTTTCTTTAGCATTTCTTGTAGAACAGTTGCCATATCAATGAAATCCTTCATCTTTTGTTTGTCTGGGAAAGTCTTTATTTCTTTTTCATGTTTGAAAGATATTTTTTCAGGATATACTATTCTCAAATAAAAGTTTTTCCCTTTAACACTTTAAATATGTCATGCCTCTCTCCACTGGCCTGCAATGTTTCTACTGAATTGTCCACTGCCAGATGTATTGGAGCTCAGTGTGTGTTGTTCGGTTCCTTTCTCTTGCTGCTTTTAGTATCCTTTCTCTATCCTTGACCTCTGGGAGTTTGATTACTAAATGCCTTGAGTTAATCCTTTTTCAGTTAAATATGCTTTGTGCTCTATAACATTCTTGTACTTGGATATTGATATCTTTCTCTAGATAAGTTGTAGATATTCAGAGAACTTTGGGAAGTTATCTGTTATTTTCCCTTTGAATAAATGTTGTACCCATTTCTTTTTCTACTTCTTTAAGACCAATGACTCTTAGATTTGCTATTTTGATGCTATTTTCTACATTCTGTAAGCATGCTTTATTTATTTTTTATCCCTTTGTCCTCTGACTCTGTGTTTTTATATTTTATCCTCTGACTCTGTGTTTTCAAATATTAGGTCTTCATGGTCACTAATTCTTTCTTCTGCTTGATCCATTCTGCTATTAAAGGACTCCACTGCATTATTCAGTGTATCAATTGCATTTTTCAGCTCCAGAGTTTCTGCTTGATTCTTTTTAATTATTTCAATTTCTGTGTTAAAAGTATTGATAGAATTCTGAATTCCTTCTCTGTGTTATCTTGAATTTCTGTGAGTTTTCTCAATTCAGCTCTCTTGAATTCCCTTTCTCAAAGGTCACATATTTCTGTTTGTTCAAGATTGGTCCCTGGTACCTTACTTAGTTCATTTGGTGAGATCATGCTTTCCTGTATGGTGTTGGTGCTAGTAGATGTTCTTTGGAGTCTTAGCACTGAAGTGTTAGGTATTTAATGTAGTCTTAACTGCCTGGACTTTTTTGTAGCCAACCTTCTTGGAGAGGTTTTCTGGATATTTGAAAAGACTTGGGTGTTGTGATTTAAGCTGTATGTACTTTAGGGGGTCCAGTAATACTGTGGTTGTGGTGTTTGCAGACTTGTAGAGTACTACCTTGATGGTCTTGGATAAGACCTGGGAGAACGCTCTGGATTACATAGCAGAGACTCCTCTTTTACTTTCTCCCAAACATAGAGAATTTCTCTCTTACTCTCTCTCTTTCTGTCTCTGTTCTGAGCCACCTAAAGCTGGGGGTGGGGTAACACAAGCACTGTTGTGGCCACCACCGCTATGATTGTGCTGTATCACACCTGAAGCCAATAGAGCACTGGGTTTAATCCAAGTCCTGCTGTGACCACTCCCTGACTACTGCCAAGGTTTGCTGAAGGCTCTGGGACTCTACAATCAGAAAAAGCAAAGCCAGCCAGGCCTGTGCCTTTTCTTTAAGGATGGCAAGGTCCCCCAACCCCCAGGTGACTCCAGGTAGGTCCAGAAGTGCTGTCTAGCAGTCAGGGACTAGTGTCAAAAACTTTAGAAGTCTACCTTGTGTTCTATTTTATTTCAGCTCAGCTGGCACTCAACCAAAAGATGCAGTCCTTCCCATTTTTCCTCCTCTTTCTAGAGGCAGCAGAGCCTCACTTGGTACCCACTGCCACCTCAGGCTATGAGGAGTACTACCAGATTACCACCAGTGTTTCCCTGAGGCCCTCAAATTCTTAAGTCAATTTGTTGTGAAGCCACCAGACCTGGGCTCATCCTTCAGGGCAGTGGGCTCCCTTCTGGCCCAGGGCAGGTCCAGAAATGCCATTCAAGAATCATGTCCTAGAAAACAAAGCCCCTAAGAGCTCACTGGGTGTTTTACCATTCTGTAATCCTATTGATACCTAAGGTGCAAGACAAAGTCCTCTTTGCTTTTTTCCTCTGGTTTTCTCAAGGAGAATGTGTTTTACCCCTTAGTCACCACAGTTAGTAATGTGCTGAGTGTCACCTGAAGCCAGCAAGTTTCATAAGCTCATCCAAGGCCCTTGGCATAATTCTTGGGTATCGCTAGTGGTTATTCGGGGCCCAGGGGCTCTTCAGTTAGCAGGTGATAAAAGCTACCAGGACTAAGTTCTTTCCTTC
This sequence comes from Alouatta palliata, assembly GCA_004027835.1. Classification (NCBI taxonomy): domain Eukaryota; kingdom Metazoa; phylum Chordata; class Mammalia; order Primates; family Atelidae; genus Alouatta; species Alouatta palliata. Next base: position 50,657 of record PVKV010008582.1, on the reverse strand, counting down.
AAGGCAGTGGGTTTCCTTCTGGCTCAGGGTGTGGCTAGAAATGTCATCTTGTAGCTAGGGCCTCAAGATGCTGACTGGTGCCCTATCCTGCTTTGGCTAAGCTGGTATCCAAGATGCAAGACAAAGTCTTCCCCACTCTTCCCTATCCTCTCCTTAGGTGTAAGGAAGGGGTCTCTTTTAGAGACGCAAGTTATGCAGCTGGGGTTAGGGAAGGGATGGCTGCCCCAGTTGGTGCCTCAGTATGTCCTGAGCCAACCCTCCCGTCCCCATCTCCGCCACCAATTCCACTCTCCCTGGGATTAGTTCAGCACTAGGATTTGCCTAAGAGTTGCAGTTCTTATGACCTAGACTGCCTTTCAAGTTTATCTGGAGACACAGAATGCTGTAGCCCTCACTGGTGAGATGCATTTTATTTTTTAAAAAGTGTCTCACAATTGTATATATGTTGGAGTGCTTATCCATTTATACTGACATAATATTTTCAGTTTAAATTTAATTATTGTGGGTTGTTCTAGGTGTACACTTGTTTCTTTCTTTTTGATATCTTTGTTTCATTCAGACTATGCTCAAGATTCTAGAAATCAGATTGTTATTTCTTTGAAGTCTCTAGTATAAGAATAGGTCCTAGGTTTAAGATAATCAGTGTTTCCAGTCATTCCTCTTTACAATTCTTTTCCTTTACAATTATTTTCTTTCCTTTACAGTTCGTTTCCTGCATTTAAGATAATCAGTGTGTTTATAGTCAACCCTCTTTATAATTCTTTTCCTTGGATATCTAAGTGTTCTGGAAAACAGTAACAGACGTTCTGTCTTGTTTAATAAAAATACACAATTAGATTCCTGCTTTCAGTTCAGCATAGCCAGTGCAACTTCGAATTAGGGAAAGAAAAGTGAAATAATTTAATATTGTTTGCTTTCATCCCGGGGCCTATCTTTATCTGAGGTTCTTCTGAAGGTATAATTGCAGTCACAGTCTGTGTCGTTAGTGATCTTTTTACTATGGATTTCCCTTGTCTATACTGTCTGGTGAAATTATGAACATTTTAATAAAAACGTAGAAACGGGAGTATTGGGAACATCAAATTTGCTAATCTGATGGTATAATGACCAGATACACTCTTTTCCTTTTATCTTCTACATTACACATAATTGATGCTAAACATTTTTTAATGAAATAAATCAGTAACAAAGTTATTTTCTTTCTCTAAAAACTTTAAACCCTTACATTATCATGAGAGCAAAGGCATACCTTAGTTTTTAATATCAAGATTCTATTTAAGATTTAATCAGATATATTTTCTTATAGATAGAACACTTTTTCATGATATAAATCTAAGAAGCATACTTCTAAGCCTCAATACACTCATCTCAAATGAACAAAGATATCATACAAATATAAAAGACTGTGCATGAAAAAGAAAAGTGTCAAAAATATACATTATAAAAGGGAGGCAATATTAAATTTCACTAGAATACTAATTCTTTGCCAATTTCATTCTTCAGTAAAATGATTTACAATTAATTTACTGTAGCACAGTGATTCATAATCAATATTTAATAGATTACTATAGTAATACAGCATATGTTTTCCAAACAACTAAAGATACATTATTTACAAGTAATTTGAAAATGTATGTATATTTTAAAAACATTAAATTGAGAAATAAAACAACAACTTACTTGCTTGCATGATTTTGATGACTATAATTCCTGAGTCTGAAAAATTTCTGTCTTTCATTTTATCTTTTAGATATGGCTTGGCCAGAAAGAAAATTTGCAACTAGAGATTTTGAATCACAAGTAGTGCAGTATAGTGGATAGGGACACAGCCTATAGAGCAATGCTGCATATGTGTGTAGTTGACCTCTATCTCTTCTTACCTGTAAGATTTTTCAGTTACTTTAACTCTCTGTGCTTCAATTGCCTCATCACAGAATGGTTAACAGTACCCCCTTACACTGGGACAACCCTATGAAGATTAAATTTACCAATATATGTAAAGTCCTTAAAACTATGATGCTTCTTATCTTGGACTCACATTTTTTTTTAATGGCCAACATAATCATGGGGTGATTGCATTTTACAATTGTTTCATGTAATATGGAACTTATTTAATTCATGTCAGTATAGCCAGTGCAAAGGAATCAGGGTGTGTAGCCTAATCTTTCTATTATAAAGATACATGCTCAAGTATGTTCATGGTGGCACTGTTTACAATAGCAAAGACCTGGAATCAACCCAAATGCCCATCAATGATAGACTGGACAGGGAAAATGTGACACATATACACCATGGAATACTATGCAGTCATAAAATATGATGAGTTCGTGTCCTTTGTAGGGACATGGATGAACCTGGAAACCATCATTTTCAGCAAACTGACACAGGAACAGAAAAACAAACACTGAATATTCTCATTCACAGGTGGGTGTTGAACAATGAGATCACATGGACACAGGGAGGGGAGCATCACACACTGGGGTCTGTTGGTGGGGATTAGTGAAGGGACAGTGGGGGGGGTAGGGAGTTGAGGAGGGATAACATGGGGAGAAATGCCAGATATAGGTGATGGGGAGGGAGGCGGCAAACCAAATTGCCATATATGTATCTATGCAGCAATCCTGCACGTTCTTCACATATACTCTAGAACCTAAAGTGCAATAAAATATCTATATATATACATAAAAAGAAATCTCACATCCCAGATCTTGTTTTCTGAGTTGACATGCCTAAAAAAAAACACCTTAAATTATACTTCTTTTTACATTTTTGTCAAAGAAACAGAAATGCTTTGTAATTCTGTGGTGATCTGAACTCTGGGAGAAGAAATGGGAGATGGCTATGTAGAAAGGAAATCTCTGTGTTTGAAATATCTAATTTCCAATGAATCTCCAGGCACAGTGTTTGAGTTCATGTAGAAGTAGCATACTATGGCTATGTTGAAAAATGATTACACACTGGAGTCTGTTGTGGGGGCCCAAGGGAGGGACAGCAGTAGGGTAGGGAGGTCGGGGAGGGATAACATGGGGAGAAATGCCAGATTTAGGTGACAGCGGGGTGGAGGCAGCAAACCACATTGCCATAGGTGTACCTATGCAACAATCCTGCATGATCTGCACATGTACCCTAGAACAGAAAGTACAATAAAAATAAATAAATAAATAAAAGAAAAATGATTACAGAATTAAAATATTAAGAATTTTAAATTTAATTTAAAATGTAGTCTCTGTTTCTTACCCAAATCATGCATGTTATAGGAAAGAAGTCTGCCTCTAGAGAAGGTTATTTAGTTGGCTACTTTTTTATTCTTGCTTATTGCAGCTATTAAATGAAAGCTTCTGACCATTCCTTTGTTGGCCTGTAGGAAGAAGAATAGGAAACTGAGCCAATTAATGCCTTCCCGGCGGATACTGTCACAAACTGGTGGTGCTATTCTAGTATCAGTACTTGCTGGACTTAGGGAGTATTTTAATTTGTCTCTCATAGACATGTTTCTGCTGCACAAACTATTACACGCTGCTGGCATTATTGATCTACTGTTTTTTGATGGAGATAAATGCATCTCTATTTTTGCTGGCCATTCATTAATTCACCAGCCTGTAAAATCCAGACATACCTCAGCATCTATCTATTATGATTTGTTCACATTGAGAAGTCTTTATTGAAGAGCTTCTAAAAAAATACTACCATGAATATTTTTGTGTGTTAAAACCTATATCTGTTACATGGGAAAAGCTCTGAATGGAAAGGTAGGTACCTCCTAAACGACACTCCTATCTTGTTCATCTCTCATCATTTTGATTATTATCCATGACTCAGACACCAATTCACTTTATCCTACAAACCTCAATGTATATATATTGAGCTTTCAAGTGATTGCTTTCAGAACCTTCCCTTTTGTGTTGAGTATGTATCTTGACAAGGAGAAAGGTAAGATTTCACAGTACCACTATAACCAAAGAAATATTCAAATCTTCCCTTAACATACCCTCATTCTATTGTATTACAAAACTAATTCAAGATTTTCAGAAAAATATGAGAAGTCATCACTTTCTGTCATTTCTGCAATATCCTATGGCCACACAAGTCAGCCCTAATAATTGTGGTGGGAACTTCACAAGGTTCCTGAATACTAGGAAGCAGGAATCACTGGGGCCTGTCTCAGCAGCCGCTAGTACAGTGTGCCCTCTGGTCACTTGTTACCCCCACATGCAAAATACATTCACCCTCCTCCTAGGCTGTGAAATGTCTTGTCTTATTAAAATTATAATATCTTATTATCCAAATTAAGTTTTATGAGCAACTTCTCAAGTAGTTTTCTCTCAATCTGAAGATCTGGGTGTTAAAGAAACAACTTATCTTTCCCCTTCTATTTACATACACACAGCATAACATAGTGAGATGGTTCCAGGGTACTGCTAGAAACATTCCTTTCCAAAGAAGTGTGGTTGTTGGGAAGAATACAGAAATCACTCTTTCTCAGTATGTTTGAAATTATGACAGGCAAATTGAAAATTTTCTTGTTTAAGACTCAGTCGTACACTTACCATGGACTGATTCTCCATGATTCTTGTCTCTGCCCTCTGAACTTACGAATTCTTTATTCAAAATACCTCAGCTAACTATAGCCTACAGCTCACTCAGAAAGTGACTTTGATTTTACTCTCTCTGTCTCTTGTAGTCAAAACTGGCACAGTTTATGCAAATATAATTATCTTATAAATGTGTTCATTTATTCATATTGAACTCTTTTAAAAATTCATTTGTATATTTTTAAAATATATCCTGAGAAAAAATCTTCTATTTTGTGTTTTACAAATATCTTCTTTTGAATGGCTTGCTTTTCAAATCACATATATGTATTAATTATATATTTATTTACATATATTATATATTCAATAATATATATTATAATATTAATTATATGTACATATTACAGATGTAAAATACATTTGTGAGTCATAATAGATATGTGTTTTACTTACTTTACTTCAATTATTAATTATAAGTAATACTTTTTAAGCTCTATGAAATTGTAATCAAAGGTCAAGTTGATATTTTCTTATATAATCTACAAGTTTATTATATTTCATAATGTTTTTAGATCTAATATCCCCCTGAAATATATTACAGGTCAGTGGTCTTTTTTCCACATATTCACTTCAACTCCATAAACACAGGACATGCTCCTTGAAGATTTCTCTCACCAGGCAAGTATCAGCAGAGAAAGTGGTGAAAGGGTAGTCCTGAAGATTCTGCAGTTCAGCTAGCTTTCAGCAAGGGAATGAGATCCCAATACCTCTATTTTCTATGAATTACTCTTTTGAGGCCCCCCTCACCTGTCTGCCTGTGAGTAGCCTTTACAAGTATGTTTCCAAAAAAACTTACAAAGACTATGTCAGTGACTTTCAACTCGCAACTCTCAACTCTTTCTTTATCCCCAGTCATTGTTGCATAAAGTTTGGGGGTAAGAGCTGGAGAATTACCATTGTGGGAAATTGGCAATTGTAGTAAGAATAAAGTCTATTTTCTCTTTAATAATCCCTAAGGGTCTTCTTTAGAACTGGGCACACATCATCTCTTGGTGGTAGCTGTGGGTCCAGATCGCCATGGCAGAAGTTTGCAAAGCCTCAATTACATGAGGGAAAATGAAGATCCCCCTTATCCCTGAAGGTTTGTTTATCTGTTGAGTTTTAAATCAGAATACTATGTGATGGCACATATTGAATTCTAATGTATTATTTTTATTGTTTATGTTGAAGAATAAAGTAACAAAGAAGATATTTTCAGGAAAATAATGCATTGAACTTTTGAAAAAAGTTATCTCAAATTGTAAAATAACCTGACATTGCATTCCAACAGAATGAATGATCTACTGAAGTGTAGAATCTGTGGTATAGAACTATTTTTCTAAGTGGGTGGGTAGATAAAAGGAAAAGAATAATTTCCACTAGTATGATTCTTATTAATATTTCAGCCCCACACACCAAGTTGAAAATTTATTCTTTATTATGTAGAATCTTCTATTCAAAATCATTCAGTGAATATTTCAGTTATTAATTGCACATGGGATTTGTTTTTGTGCTATGATAACTCCTCTGGAAATGAAGTTATAACACAGGCTATGTGAAAATTTACAAGGTGCTAATGAGCTTTCTTCAAACACCACAAATTATTTAAGTAACTTAATGCTGTTGTTATTTTTACAGTGTCAGAGGAGTTTTCACACTAATGTGAAGCAGCCACATAATTTATTTCTCTGTTTTCAAACTTCCAAGTATAAATTGAAAACATAAGCATAATGTCAAAGAGAATGGCATTAATTTATTTCTTTCAAATGCTTGTATGTTAAAAAGTATTTTTATTCCAGGGAAATATAATACATAATTATATGTGATTTTGATCTTTAACAATCTACAATTTTTATTGTAATTTTGTGACAGGGAATGTGTAATAGAATGTTGATACATTTTAATAAAATATTTAATTTCTATTCATTTCAGTTTGGTGCACCTTATTAAAATTTGATCCAGGTGTATGTTTACGTTAAACCTTTCAGTGATAACTGTGCTCATTCCATCACACTTGAAGGTCAATTTGATTCTTGCCTAATATGGAGATGTAAATACTGGAAAGCATAATTATCTACTCTTTTAAGGAACCTCAGGGGTGGAAAGCTAAGTCTTATTTGCAGTGGCATGCAGGGCTAAGGATTCTAGAGAAAGACAGAAATTCCAAAGGATAAGTGAAAGTTGAGAGTTTTGAGCTCATGGGGGTTTAGCACTAGCTTTGGGCTCTTGAGGAGATTCACTTGCATGGTTATAAACTTAACAACTGAGAAAACTGGAAGTGGTGGATAGGTGGACAAGATTTTTAAGATCTCTAGTAAAGAAGCCACCTAGTGGAAATTTTAAAACTTAGATACACTTATTTTCTATTGCTTCATTTACCTGTGATCAACAGCAGTCCAAAAATATCAAATGGAAAGTTCCAGAAATAAACAATTCATAAGTTTCATATTGCCCTTCCCTCTAAGTACTGTGATAGAATCTCACACCATCTCACTCATCCTGGCAGGAATGAATGTCAGTCCTCCTTTCTCTATCACATTCTCAGTGCATTTGCTACCTACCCATCAGTTACTCAGTTATCAGATCAATGGACATAGTATCACAGTGTTTATGTTCAAGTAATTCATATTTTACTTAATCATGGCCTAAAAGTGAATGCATAGTGGTGCTGGCAATTCACAGATACCAAAGAGAAGCCATAAAAGACTTCCTTTAAGTAAAACGGGTCATATACTGAGGTTGCTATGATATACAGTAAGAACAAATCTTCTATTTGTGAAATTGTGAAGAAGGAGAAAGGCATTTGTGTTAGTTTTGCTGATTCACCTCAAATTGCAAATGTTATGGCCTAAGTGTATAATAAATTCCTAGTTAAGAAGGAAAAGGCATCAAACTTGTGAGTGGAAGACATAAAACGAAGCATATTTCTACTAACAACAATTAGGTTGGGTACTATCTGTGGATTTGAGCATCCACTGAGGTTCTTGAAACTTATCACTTTTGGATTAGGGAGAGCTACTGTAAAAAAAAAATAATTAGTTTAACATTGATCTTTTCAATGACTTTCTGAAGTGATTTTCTACCTATGTGGCAATGTATTTAACCCTTCTGAGAACAAGACTTAAGATCTGCCAGATTCAGAATTTAACCCCAGGTTCAATGCTTACTAACTGCAGAACCCCACAATCTCTAAAATTCAATTTCTTCTCCTTCAAGATGGGAATAATAATAATGCATGTTTCATCTGGTGGGTTTCAAGCTTTCAATGAGTTTAGCTGAGTGCCTGACACAGATTTCAGTTTCATTGAATTTTAATAATTAGCTTATAACTTTTGCTAAATGATATGATGAATGACGTAAACCAGAATATAATATCATATGATATGATAATATCAATAACATAAACTAATAGAAATTGTTTATTGAGATTATAATATTTGCTTAAATAATTAGCTCAGTCCTTTAGGTAAGTTCAATCATTTCAATAACTCTAGATAGAGATAAACAAGAGGTTAAGAAATTGGAATAAATTCTTAAAACTGGGGGAAAATAGTTGTAAATCTAACTTCTAGTTAATGTGTTGAAAAGTTTTGAGCCTTAAAAGTTGTCAGTGTTGGTCAGACACAGTGGCTTGAGGAGGGTGGATCACGAGGTCGGGAGTCTCAGACCAGCCTGGCTAACATGGTGAAATGCCGTCTCTACTAAAAATACAAAATTTAGCCAGGCGTGGTTGTGGTGGGTGCCTGTAATCCCAGCTACTGGGGAGGCTGAGGCAGGAGGATTGCTTGAACCCGTGGGGCCGAGGACGCAGTGAGTTGAGATCAGGCCACTGCCCTATAGCCTGGGTGACAGAGCAAGACTCTATCAAGAAAGAAAGAAAGAGAGAAAGAAAGAGAGAAAAAAAGAAAGAAAGAAAAAGAAAGAAAGAAAGAAAGAAAGAGAGAAAGAAAGAAAATAAAGAAGTCAGTGTTATCTAACATGCTTATTATTAACAAGAACATTTGCTAAGTCCTACACTTAATTATCATTTTTAAGTGTTTGAAACTACAGCTTTTTTATTTATAAGTAATATGCATCCAGACCAGGTTTGGACATGTTGAACACACTAATTGGCTTCTTATTTTATTTTATTTGTTTGTTTGTTTTTCAAAGTTTGTTTGTTTGTTTTTCATTTCTTTAAGATGAAGTTTCACTCTTCTTGCCTAGGCTGGAGTGCAATGGCGTGATCTCGACTCACTGCAACCTCTGCCCCCCTGGTTCAAGCAATTCTCCTGCCTCAGCCTCCCAAGTAGCTGGGATTATAGGCACCCACTTCCACACCTGGTTACTTTTTTTTTTTTTTTGTATTTTTTTTTAGTAGAGATGGGGTTTCATCATGTTATCCAGGCTGGTCTTGAACTCCTGACCTCAGGTGATCCATCTGCCTTGGCCTCCCAAAGTGCTAGGGTTACAGGCATGAGCCACGCACCCCATCGGCTTCTTATTTTAAACCATGTTTTCAGGCATATGTGCCTTGTGCATTTCAGTTAGGGTTTTGGACATATATCACAGAGCCTCACTTTGCCTTCATATTGCTGCTCTGCAAACAGGTGGCAGATTCTTTGCTGATTTCAGTTAAACCCATTTTTTTTCCAGAAATTTTGAAAATACTAAGGATCCAGAAATTGTAGCCACATATATATGTAATGTTATGGAGGGAGCAAAGTAAATTTTTGATAATACAGAAAGTTTAAGTTAGGTAGTTCCTGGACTGACGGATTTTTTTTTTTCTTTATGGTTTGTTTTCACATTCGATGTATATTTGCTTCTTCCATTTAGGCTAGATTTTAATAAGGCACCTCTAATTTATAGCGTAGTTTTAATTGACTTAGCTAACTCTGATTAAATATCTCCAAATTGGCAGATGTATAATTTCTTTAAATGGTGTATCTCAAATTTCAAAATAAAAGCATTTGTTTCCTTCAAACATCCATTTTAAAATCAAGAAAATATGCAAATGTTAAATTGGGAAGTTGGAATTTGACAGTATATTTATTTGATTTTTTAAAAAAAGTATTTTTGCATATAAAGTGCAGGAATTTCAATTCAATAATGACATAAGTAGGGATAACAGATGATTAAAAATACTACCTCAATTTCATATACAAAGTATATCTTTATATCTCCTATTAACTCTATGCTTTTTTATTTCCCATCATCTTTAGTGATAAAAAATGACCATAAAATTTTCACACCATAAAGGAGCTTCAAAATTATAGTTTCAAATGTTTCTTGCATGGCTTCAAAGTATAAAAACCAGAAAATTGAATACAATTTTCCAAACTGCCATTGGTAATAGAAGAAGAAATTCCACCCTGAATTCATTAAGATTAAATGCTGTTTCCACCATACAATAAACTGTCTTTACGATTTGCCAACTAAGTAAAAAAAAAAAAAATTATAGTATATTCTAATATTAAAGCCACCTCATATGCTATAGTCTTCACAGGGACAATAAAACATAATGACTTTGGGTTTCTATTTACTGAAGATATTGTGTTAAAACAATAGGCAATAATAGATATTTTAAAAGGCAATATAAATCAAACACAGAAGTGGAAGTATGTATGTTCACATGCACACATTTATGTACATATAGTCATTAAATAAACACGATTGGATTTGCTAGGACTATACAATAAACATATGCGCACTTGAAAAATCATAAGAGGCTGTGAAATAAGCTTTGGTGTAAGAATTAAGTCTATACACTACAATAATGTTTATTTAAGATCCATTAATGTGGCATCTTAGCTGAAGATCATTTTGTTGTGCAAAGAGATTTGAGCTCTGACCATGATAGAAGGAAAAAAATACTCACTACTGCAGGTGTTTCAGCAACCTCACTTCTTGTATCAGATCCTTCTCAAATTCTACCTTACAATGTTCATGACATATTCTTATTTTTATGCATTACGATATATAGCATTGCCATTAATTTAGAACTTATATTGTCAGACATCTTGGAGAAAGTTTAAATTTATTTTAAACTATTTCAGGAATACAAAACGAATAAAGAATATGAAAAATTCTCTGTCTCCACTATTAAATAAAACTTAAAAGAGTTTAATCATTCCTATAAACTTTCACTGATTGTATTCTTCTTCCACACAGACATATTTACAATCTTGAATTTGTATTGATTACCTCTTTAGATTCTTTATATTTTACTTCATATGTATGTACTCTGAAACATTGTAAATAAACTAGAACTAGGTATATCAATAAAAACGAATCCAAAACTTAATTTCTATAAAATATTAAAAGAAATTAATTGGTGAAACCTAAGTATTATTTATAACAATAATTACATGAAATTTTATTGTTTTATGTCTACCTATAAACATTGTGTAATTCTCTATGTCTCTGCTAATTTATACTACATTTAGTTTGCTAAACAATACATAAGATTTTCTTAACAAATCTTGAACCTCACCTTCCACTCACTGGTGGAATCTTATCAACGTGATTCTAAAACCTAATGACTGTGATTAATCTACCTAATTACTATGTCCATTATTTTGGATCCCTTTAAAGCAACTAATATTTTCTTTCTGTTTCCTGACATCTGATACTGCCACATAACATCTAACAACTTTATCAAGATATACTTTACTTCTGAGGTACTTACTTACTTAGTGTCATCATTCACACCAGCTGTTCATTCTTTAAAAAAAAAAAAGTTGATAATTTATCACTATATCACTATCTAGCAGAACATGCAACGTTTTTAAAACATCCTCATCCTCATTAGTCTGATGTAAAATTTAATATATAGAATAACAAGTGCTCATCAACAGCATTTGACCTCAGGATTTTACTTCAGACTCACATTTTCTGATACATGTGAAACAAATATATTTCTGTTAAATGAACTGCTTAATACGTTTGCACGAAGATCTTCGTAAAATGTGAGAGACCATTTAAGTATAATAATAATCTGGGTTGCTGCCATTTTTCTTCCTTTGTTTTTTGTCACAAAAGGCAATCTGTGCACTCCTGTATTATAGAACATAGAGCATAGGGAGAGAAAGAACAATTAAATTAATTATGTATTCTAAGCAAGATTAGAAAGCTGTAATAACTCAAAGAAAAAGATAAAATACTACTGAATAGTGGAATTTTAAAAACTGTAAAGACGTTTCCCATTAGAATTAAATTACATAAAAACCAAAGTTACCTCTAGCCCTTATGAAAAATTCCTGTCTCTTGTGAAAGCAGAAACAATCACATCAGACACATATATTGAGAAAATGTAATGAAGAGCAATGAAACTTAATTGAAGTGCTCTTGGCCATTAGGTTCAGGCCTTCAGTGGATTAGAGGCCCGTACTGTTAGGCATTGCTCTTGCTATTTCCATTTAATGTCAGTTTAATGTAGGTGTGCATACTGTTCTTCTGCTCCAATTAAATTAGTCAAAGGTATATTTTGAAATGTGCCAATACAGAGTTAACCCTGGGGAAATATGCTAATAATATTAGAAGATGATATATTTTAATAAATATTGTACTAGAAAGATAATTGCATTGTATTAACAATCAGTTATTTCACTGGATTAAATTATACTGGCTTTCAAAATGTCTATATTTAAATAGTTCTTCTGCCCTATTCATCCTGAAATTACACACACACACACACACACACACACACACTCAACAAATATCACCTATTTGCATCTGTATTATGAATGTCAGATTTTTCTTATTTTCTTCAAATATTTTTTCTGTTCTTGGACCTGAAATAAGATTTCTTCTCTTGCTAATTTATCTAGTTATTCCAGCTGTAGCAGTTGCCCATTTGAATACATGGTTTGAAATCAGAACTTCACACCAAGAGAGCCTCAGAGGACAATGTTTTCTTTCACTGTGTCTTTCCACTGGGACATGACTGCCACCCTCATTAGTAATGAATAAATACCAGATATAGCTAAGTATTGTGAATTGAGATGTGTAAATAATCAAGTAGAAGTGAAATAGAATAAATGTGACACATATAAATAATATGCTATTTATTTACTTCCAAATATAAAACTGTCAAAGTTTATAAAATTAACAAGTGAAATACAAAGTGGTGAATTATTGGCCTTCTTTCTAATATGTGATTGTAGAAAATCACGTAGATATTTAATAATTCCTATGGTTTTCAAATAATAACATTGGACATTTATTAACACTCTATCAGTAAATCCCCTCTGCACACACACACTCACATATAGGACCCCTATTGGCCTTTCTTAGAGCAATAGTGCTTTATCAACTCTGAAAATTTTAAGGAAACTTATGAAGAGCAAATCTCATGAGTTACCATAAACAACACATTATGATGAAGGAATTGATGTTATTCTACAGATGTCTTAGCCTTTACTCTTGCTGTTCATTTTTATCAAAATACAGATGTCAAAAACTTTAGTACTGTGTAAGAGAAACTCATAGTTGAAGATGACATTTACAGACTGTAACATGTGCCTAATATGACCTGCTTATGGTTTAAAAAATAAATATATACCCTTACAAATACAGGCTAATTGCTGTGACAAAACACATGAGAAAGCAAAGTCCCTGTGATTTAGAATTAATGAAAATATCACTGATGGGCATTTAGGTTGATTCCATGTCTTTGGCATTATAAATAGTGCTGCAATGAACATACATGTGCATGTGTTTTATAACAGAATAATTTCTATTCTATTGGGTATATACCCAATAATAGGATTGCTGAGTTGAATGATATTTCTGTCTTTAGGTGTTTGAGGAATTGCCACACTGTCTTGTGAAAGATAAATGATTAGAACACATGGACACCTAGAGAAGAACAACATACACTGGGGCATTTCAGAGGGTGAAGGTAGAAGGATGGAGAAGATCAGGAAAAATAACTAGGCTTGACAACTGGGTGATGAAATAATCTGTAAAACAAACTCATACGAGACAAACCTGCCTGTGTAACAAACCTGCACTTGTACCCTCAACTTAAAATAAAAGTTTAAATAAATAGAAAATAGAAAAAAATAGTGAAAATAATACTGAGACTTCCCAGGGGCTCTAGCGACAGACACAGTGCATACAACTCTCTGTGTAATTTAAACAAAACACAGAATACAATCACAAAATTTACCAATTGACAAGGACAATTAGGTATAAAAGACAAAAATTAAGAACCAAATTTCTAGAAAAAAATACTTTTATTATACTGTAATATTTTATTTTCAAAGAAAGAATTGTTATACTGAATGATAAACCTAAAGGCACTGATAATATTCAGCCCAGAAAGAAAAGGTATAAAGGAGAGAGTGCAGATAACATTAGTGTAAAATAAGATAGAAAAAAAAATAGTGTAAAAAAAATAGTGTACAGATAACCTTAGTGTAAAATAAGATAAAAAAAAAGGCACACATAAAAGTAATATTAGAAATGATAAAGAAAAATGAGAGTACTATATTATGGTAATAATGTGAAGATTTTGATGAAATACCAAAATTCTTAGAAAAAATATAACTTGTATCTGAATCACAAAAAATCTGAATACCTCTATAAAATCTAAATAATTAAAATATTCCTTACGAAACTACAAGAAAAATACCAGGCCTAGGCGATTGCCAACATCAAGGTCTATAAGGCATTCCTAGAATACATCATTCTAATGATATCCAAAGATTTTAAAGTAATATATAAAGGAATATCTTCTATCTTATTCAGTGAAGCCATGTCACCTACATGCCAAAAGATGACTGGAATTTTATCAAATAGGTTAGTGAATTTCTACATCAACAAAGCTCCCAATATTTTTTTATAAACTATTAATGTTCTACTTGAGCAGTATATTAAATTGTAATTCAACATGAAAAGTTGATTTATCATGGGAATTGGAGGGGTGAGGTGAACAAGCAAAATCTATTAAAAAAAACTCTTCCGTACATTAACGGAGTGAAGACAATAAAGAGAATACAGGATAAATTGATTCAGAAAAAGTATTGTTCAAGTCTGACATGTCTTCAAAATATGAAAACCATCTTAAAAAAAACCTAGAGAACAAAGACAATTTCTTTGTCATGATAAGGACTACATGCAAATATCTTAAAGGATGACATCAACCTCAATGAGAAAATGTTCAGATAATTATTTTAAAGTAAGGAATAACACAAGGATCTCTGCAATCAAAACTTATCTTTCACATTCTTCCGATATTTCTAATAAGCACACTAAAATATATAAAATAAATTAATTCTATAAAGATTGAAAAAAGTAATAAAAACACATTTCCTCAAGATATTGTAATGAATTGTTATGGAGAACTCCTCTACCCCACCAAATTTGCAGGTACGTTATTGGGAAAAATTAAAATGTATACAGCAATGAGATTCATAACAATAAAATAAATTGTATTTCTATACATGTACTTTCCATCTGCTTCTCAACAGACAGTGTCATGTGTGTAGCACATGAAGATTACCTTATCTGTAAAAGACAACTTTTGCTGTCTTTATAAGTCTTGCTGGTTTACGTCATTGGTCTAACGAATTATGTTTTTTAGATTTTACTAACTGTATCTCACAAAGGCTGTTTTGTTTACTTATTTTTAATGATTCTACTTTCAAAATTACACGTGTATTATAAAATAACTGATGAACAGAAGTAAATTTTTGTTTTTTAGAAACAGAACATCTTATGAATCATGCTTTAGAAATAACCTATTTATTATATGTTTATTTTAATTTTATCCTTAATCCTATCATCATTCTTTTGGTTTTACAAGGATTTAGTCTTGTCATTTACAGTTGGGACAGGTTAGTTTTGAGGACGTGTGAATTTCACACACATCTGAGCTGAAGGAAAATACACTCAAGCACTTCTGAGAATAAATATTTAGCATGGTAGATAAATGCATTGTCCAATGATGTTCATACTCTCCAGTCGGTTTTCAGATATGTAACGTGTGGTAGGAAGTTACACATAAAGCTACAAGCTATCTCAAAGGGTTAACACTACATTACAGTGAACATTCTGCACTACACAATATATGAATGTAATCCTGGGACAAGCAGAAAGTATAAAGAGTCCACAGCTTAGTAGTTTCTGGGAAATACTGCAGTCTTTGCTGAGTAAGGTATACAGACCCTACCTGTAGGACCTTGGGAACCTGTAGATAGGCATGCTGTCTTTGGCTGTAGGATGATGGTACTTAGCATAAATTAAGATGATATTACAGCCATGTAGCGAGCCAACAGATCACATGCAGGAAGGCTGCCAAATATAAGTCAATAATAAGATATGAGGACAGGTGTGGTGGCTCACGGCTGTAATCCCAGCACTTTGGGAGGCCATGGCGGGAGGATCACCTGAGGTCAACAGTTCCATACTAGCCTTACCAACATGGTGAAACTCCATCTTTACTGAAAATACAAAAATTAGCTGGGCATGGTGGTGGGAGCCTGTAATCCCAGCTACTTGGGAAGCTGAGGCAGGAGAATCACTTGAACCTGGGAGGCAGGGGTTGAAGTGAGGCTAGACGGTGCCACTGCACTCTAGCCTGGGTAACAGAGCAAGATTCCATCTGAAAAAACAATAATAAAAAAAAAATAAGATATGAGGCACAATTCTGAGACATACTGGTAGTGTGCATTTTATTCACAAGAAGAACTGAATGCAAGTCAAATTCATTTAAAAGAATAGATTCGTCATTCTAGATGGGACCACTTGAATCACATCATTTTCTAGGTTCGTATGAACCTAGAAAAAATAAAGTAGAAGAGTTATTATTATACCCAGTTGTAATTAGATGATCAGAAATAAGGTAGTATCAGATATAAAAAGCTGAGACCAAAAATAAATTCCTTCTTTCATTAGCTAAACTAGGGAAAATACATATTACATAATACCTACTCGTGAGGTTTATGTTATTCAGGCTATGAAAAGAAAGGAAATAGAGGGGCTAGACTAATGACATAGGTTATTTTCATATTCTTTAATAAACAATCCCATTTTTTAGTAGTTTATAGATAGCTGTCAGCTCCATTCACTAAAGGTGTTTGTAAGAAGTAAAAATAAAATAATAGTATTATGAACTCAGAAAAAATAGAGCGGAAGTAGATACTTTCTTATCATATGACCATTGAATATTAAGTACACTCTTTTTAAAACATCCTATATTGAATGATTTTTTATATTGTACCTATTTTCCCATTATTCTACACTATTAGCTTTTTCTATAAACGGGCTGTTAGAAATAAATAAGCATAGAAACAAAAATTAATTTATAATAAGACTTTGAATCTACCCAAAGACCTTTTATTTTTAACAATGTAGAAGAAATCGAAGAGAAGGGCTGCTGTTTTAAATGCCATAAGTCACTTTAGGGTTTTTATAATTCCTGTGGGAAAAGAATTCAATTTAAAGTGCTAACATGTAGAAAAAAATTATTTCAAGTCCTCTTTTATTTGAAATGAGTAACAGTGTTTATATTTATAAACTGTGACTATTTACTATATTTATATGGTTTATGGTGCTCAACAATTATTAAAATTTATTTTATGAGCTTGACATTCACAAAAATATACATGTTTACAATTTAGACAAGTCAATCTCTGTGATAGAACTAGTCACCAGGGTTCGTATTATTTCTATTGAATGGAAAGTACAACCAGGAATAAAAATAGGAAAATATATCCCTTTTGATAAAGAGCTTAAAACTTTAACCTCATCAATAAAATGTCTTAAACTGATTAGTGAAATAAGGTTTTTTGTTCAGCAATAAATTCACCTTTTAACTGGCAGAAGAAAGTTAAATAATTTACCTGAATAAAGAAAGTACTTCTAGTTCAAAAAGTGTGCCTCATAACACCTTTTCTTAAAGTGTTGTCCCTTGTGAAAAGGAGACATATTTCTGATGCACTTATCTTTCTCATTACTATGAGAAAGAATAATGTTGTATAAAGAATAATGTAGTATAGACTTATATTACATTATTATTGACAAGATCATACCGATTTTTCTATATATGTATTTTTTCATTTACCCAAAGGGAATGAATCTATTGTTCTATATTATTTATATTATCAGTAACATGTAATTACTATGTTATTATATTAATCATGTATGCTTTTCTGTGACTCATCCATTTATTCATTAGTTTGATTAAATTAACTATAATTTCCTTGTTGTCACAGCCCTGCTTTTTTATTTACATTTTTTCTAGTACTGACTTCAATTCGAGAAGCTATAATGATGAAGTGAATTGTTTTAAATATATAAATAGGAAATGTATACATACATAGGTGGATGTAAAGACGGGAGATGGCAAATAATCCTCCCATATTGAGGGAATGTATTCTCTTTCTGGGTCCACAAGGGGGTGTAGTTTTAAGGGCAAGAACTTCCCAGCGCCATGGCCCCCTCCCATCTCTCTCCATCTGGGAGATTTGACGGTTTATGTTTAAATCTCATGGGCGCAGGAAGAAACTAAGAGTTAATCACTCCAGTGGAAGTTCTAAGGAACACGTTTCAGTGGCCCGGGGTCTTAGAGAAGGTGGGGCTTCCTCTCACATTAAAAGTCCCCTTCTTCCACATCCCTTAAGACTCCATGTTTGGGTCCCCTTCCATGAACACTCCCTTAGTGGAAGCCATCTTTCTTTCTCCTGGATTTCCCCTCTGGAGCCCCCTTCCACACTCTCTCATGGAAGCCTGCCTTCCCCTTCTAAAATCCATCTCTCTCTATTCCTTTCCACTCAGTGTGGAAGCTGCTTTCCTCTCCTGGATTCCATCTTTCTGGATTCTTTCACTCAGTGTGAGAGTCAGCTGTTTCTTTCTCTCTCCTTCTCCTGTTTCTCTCACTCTAAATAAATAAATCACTTTCTACAAACACTTTGGAGTCTAGCCTTTACTGTGCACTGTGCCGTGATCCCTCTCTCATTCTTGAGAGGGCAGGAGACCAAGAACCTGGAGAAATGTCCTCTCAGGGGAGCTGATGGCACCCTGAACCCCTGAAACCCAATATTACAATATGAACCATGCTATTGCAATGTGTGTCTTGATTTCTTGTATTGTTGAAAAAAAAATCTCAAATGACAACATTTAATTATTACTTCCCCCACTTTTAAAAGATATTATTTTGTCATTTTTTGATCTTTTAAAAATATTTTGGCTAGGTGTAGTGGCTCACATCTGTAATCCTAACACTCTAACTACAGTAGGTGGATCACTTGAACCACAGGAATTTGAGACCAACCTGGGTAACATGGCAAAGCCTCGTCTCAACAAAATATACAAAAATAGAGAAAATATGGTGCACTCCAGTGGTTCTAGCTACTATGGAGGCTCAGGTGTGAGGATCACTTGAGCCCAGGAGGTTGAAGCTGCAGTGAGCCATGACTGGGTCACTGCACTACAGCTTGGGCAACAGAGTAAGACCCTGTTTTGAAAAAACAAAAAAAAACAAGAACAAAAACAAAAAAAACTGTATATACATACAAATACATATATATATGTATTTTTTAATTCTTAATATACAGTCTTCTTAAAAATTGGTTTTCTAAATATATGCTGATTATAAAAAATGTATTTGTCTTATAAATAATATAACCTAATGTGTACTATATAGTGAATGCAGAGATCAATTATGAATTAATAAGATTTATTTTTTTCATGTTCAACAACTCCACTGTCATTCATTCTATAAACCATTTATGCAAAACATTATATAATATATATTGAATGCAGCTCTATGTGTTTTCCTAATTAGTGCATGTTTAATTTATCAGGTTTGAATAAAAAGCCTTATGACTTTAATTTTTAAATAAGTTAAACATGGTTTTATATTTCCATTAACTTTAACATACAATAATACTATATTTAAAAGTTTACTGCATTTTGTAACAAAATCAATGAATAATTCACATTTACTTAATTACTTTCTTCAGAAGCAGTAAACTCATCATTAACTAAGAGGTTATGTTTTATGTAAAGCACTATAGATTCATTTCAATTTTTATAGAATGTTGAATAGATATACATAAAACTTTTATAGAATTTTAGCCACAGTCAATATTTGCTTCACCTAACCTTGTAATTCAGCTTTATGGTAGATAAATTATTTTTCTCAATAATACCTGAAAATAAACTGCCATTATTAAAATCTGTTGAGAACTTACTGGCTTTAAGTTTCCAATTCTTTACCTATTGGTCTATTTGAAAAAAGCAGTGTTCGTATTGAGTTGAAAATATATTAATCAAACCCCTGATATATACCTGAAATTATCTATTCTTGACACTGAAGAAAAGTTGCTGAGTAAAAAAGATAAAGTCTGAGTCATATTACAGACTAGATTTATAGCAGGGAGAAAAGCAAATACACATACACACTCCACAAATATGACCAAAAAATAAAGCAGTAACATTCATTCCAACAATGATAAGCACAATAACGGATATAGGAAGTCAAATGATAGGTGTTCTCTATTCATGTCAGCCAAGGAAGATCTCAGATACGATGGCATTTGAACTAACACATAAAAGATGAGAGGGAATCAGACACAGAAGGAAGGAAAGAAAAAGGAAGTGCAAGTTTTCTAAAACAGAAATGAATATGATATGTTTGAGAAACAGGAAGAAGACCAGAGTGGCTGGAGCATAATGAGGGATAAGAGATGAATTCAAAGAATCTGGAGAATACAAGCTACAATCAAACTAATCCATATGTAAATACAATGTTAGAGACCAGCTTTCACAAATATATAGAAATATAAAGAAGTATGTTTCTCAGTAGAAACAACATCTCTTGTGTAGGATAAAGTTAAATGACTTAAACAGGCTAACATTATTAACAAATATACGCCTCAATGTATAATATTTCTAGACTATCAACTTATTCTCATTCATGTATCCAGATCAAAGAACGTACAGATTGGAGGAAGTGCTCTGTTCCGTGTAGTAATTCAATAGCAAAATGTCAGTGACAACACACCTTCAACATGTCTCCTAGAAGAATTTCCTAGTCATCAACGTCCATCTGGCAGAGGGAAAGAGTATAGAAGACCGTGAATGGAAAGTTATTTTATGAGTCTAAAAGTTGCATAGGTTACAGTCATTAGCCTCTACTTGAATATAACTCAGTTGCATGGCCAAATTCAACTGGAAGGGGGGCTGGGAAATACAATCTAGGGAGAAGTATAAATGATGTTTTCATAGACTCTGCTGCAGTGCGTAAATTCTAAATTTGAAATCTTGCCATTCCTGTATTTATTAATGGTACTTTGTTTCCTAATTGTTTGAGGAGTAGGCAGGACCTGTAGTCTACTGCAATGAATTAGATGTAAGTTAAGTTGTTTCCAGCTGATACTTACAGTTTATGCTAGCTAATAAAACAACAGTATTTTAAATATTTCTTGTCTGATAGCTACATGAACACTATATATTTGGTGATTTAAGGAAAAAAAATGAATTACAAGCCTGGTATAGAGAATGATTGTTTTGCCCATAGAGTATAACAATATATATCTTGAAATTTGAGTTAGCAAGAAGAAATATTCATACACTAAAATGACTTCTCTGGCACTTTGATGAAAATCTGCTTAACTTCGTGTGCACAAAAGAAATATGTACATAAAGCTTGACCTGATTTTTCTGATCTTCAGCAACTACTTTGTACCACCTATGGTCTAAATTGAAGCAACCATCAACTCTAGAGAAATTTCTAATTATATTTGTTTATTGTGTGGTTTTTAATGCATCTGAATGCAACTTCCATCAGCATTTCAGAGTCAGTGCTCTAGTCTGTTGTCTGAGAATATACTATTCCACGTTGTCCATCAGTCCCCATAAATACATTGAATTGGAGAAATTATCTGTGTTAAATGCTTTAGATGATATTCAATCTAGCTACTCCTCTAGGTGATTTTTTTGTTTATCCTTGAAAGCCAGACAACACAGACATAAGCTCACTGAGCTTTCCTTTAGCATTCCACACTTGGTTGTTGTCTAAAGTTAAACTATCCAGCCATTTGAAATCTGTGATTCCATTACCTACACGAAGACTGCAGAAAAATGTATCACTCTTGGTTCTTTAGCCTCAGGTAAAGATTTAAGTTCATATTGCTTTTAGAAGAGGTATGCAAGGTATGATTCAAATCCCCTAAGGAATCAATGTTCTTTCTCTTTCTGATGATAATAATCCCATAAGTGGCCATGTATTACTGTTTCCTCTTGCCTGCTTTAAAAAAATAATTAGAAATTAATTTATGGCCTAGTAATTTGTGGTCTTTATTTGCTTTGTTACATTTATCATGTACATTTTTGAGACTAATGCTTTATCTTGATTTCTATTATAACTTCCTTTGACATTCTTACTATTACTTGTCTCAATGCCTTTTTAAAAAGATTAAGATCAGCACAAGGGCAGGGTGCAGTGGCTCACATCTGTAATCCCAGCACTTTGGGAGGCCGAGGTAGGGGCATCATGAAGTCATGCATTTGGGACCAGAATGACCAATATGCAGAAACCTCATCTCTACTAAAAATACAAAAATTAGCCTGGCATGGTGGCACATGCCTGTAATCCCAGCTACAGGGGAGGCTGAGACAGGAAAATCACTTGAACCCAGAAGGCAGAGGTTACAGTGACTCAAGATCGTGTTACTACACACTAGTCTGGGACACAGAGCAAGACTCCTTCTCCAAAAAAAAAAAAAAAAAAAAAAACTGCACAAATAAAAAAGTGTTACAAACTACAAACTCTAAGTTTTCCTTAGGCAATTGTTGTAGGATTTTTTCAACAGGAGTGCTCAAGGTTCTCATCCCTCCACGTCTATTGGTACTATAGCCTGAATTTATGTTCCTCCGAAATTTATATGTTGAAATTCCAACCCTCAATGTGATGGCATTAGGATATAAGGTCTTTGGGAGTTGACTAGAGGTCAACAAAGTGAAGCCTTCATAAATGGGATTAACCCTATATAAAGGGATGGAGAAATCAGAGTTCTGCCCTTCTGCCATGTGAGGACTCAGTGAACAGATAACCATCTACGAACCAGAAACAGGACAATACTGAATCGCCAGTGCCTTGATCTTGGACTTCCCATCCTCCAGAACTGTGTGAAATATATATATAGATCCATTGTTTGTAAGCGTTCCAGTTTATGGTATTTTGTTATAGCAACCTGAACTGGGTAACCCAGTGGACAACAATACTTACTTGGATGGACACGTTAGTAATGTTTCTATTCAAACTTCTTTGAGGGTTTACATGGCAAGTTGTATCTCCATATCGCTCTGCTCCATATGCTCACGCCTGTAATCCCAGCACTTTGGGAGGCCGAGGCGGGTGGATCACGAGGTCAAGAGATCGAGACCATCCTGGTCAACGTGGTGAAACCCCGTCTCTACTAAAAATACAAAAATTAGCTGGGCATGGTGGCACGTGCCTGTAGTCCCAGCTACTCGCTGAGGCAGGAGAATTGCTTGAACCCAGGAGGCGGAGGTTGCGGTGAGCCGAGATCGCGCCATTGCACTCCAGCCTGGGCAACAAGAGCAAAACTCCGTCTCAAAAAAAAAAAAAAAAAAAAAAAAAAAAAAAAAAAAAGATGCAAAAACATTTCTTGGAGTGGATAACAGTGCTGTCTCTAATTGTAATTTTAGTTTTTCATGTCTGTGATATCCCACCGTGTAGCAATGTGCAAACATATGTATATGAGTGTTGTCCTTGGGTTTAAACAAATCTAAAGATTTTTTAAAACAAAAGAAAGACTAGATAAATTAAGAAAGTCTAGAAAGAACATTCAATTGTAGAACCAAAAAGAAGACTGCAAACTGCTTTGAAGCAGGCTTCTTTCAGCATTAATAAAATGCAGACTGTTCTGACTTTCTCTTCCTTAAGTCATGTCTCCTGTCAAACTCTTATAGCCACTGAAGTTCTGAAAAAATTCTAGAACTACCAAGCATTGATTATTTCAAATACCTGCTAAGAAAGCACAGGCTGGGTATTTATGTAGCAGCAAGCTTGAAAAGGGAGCAAATTTAACAATATTGATATAGTGACATATTTTACAAGTTGTTTTTAAATAGAATATCTCATTTGATTCAGGGAAAAAAAGAAAACAATAAAAACGAATGAATGAACAAACCAAGAAATATTGCAAGATGAAGAAAGAAATGTAGAATTAGTCTTCAGATTTTTTATTAATTGTTGTGGAATTTGTATGTCAGAGAGGTTAAATAACTCCTCAAGGTTTCATGGTTGAATGACACTGTGCTAGATTAGTCTGTAGATAGATCCCCTCATTCAAGATCCATGTATAGTTTAATAATTAAGCTGTTAATTACTTTTCCAGTTCCCTATGTCTGAAAACACATAAAAGATTAAATCTAGCTAGACTTACTCTGATAATTTTAGTAAATAAAAGTGTCAGAATTGCATTGCAGTTTTAATTTTAAGCCACATTAAAGAAGTCATTTGCTTAAAAGTCCCTGTATTTTTACTGGAAGTTTATAAACATTAATGTTGGGAAGAGTATAGTGCAAAGTTAACTTTGATCTTGGTTTTCAGAATTGTATTATCTAATTTCCTAGTATCTATGTTCCTGGTCTCTTTGCTTGATTTGTCTGTTTGCTCTTCTAGACCAGAAAACAAGAATTTTCATTTTAATATTAAGACAAACTTTTAAGTAATATGTCAAAAGAGAAAATACTTTGGTGTAATGTGCAATAGTAGTACTCTGTAACAAATTGCTTAATTTTCTTTGTTCATTATACAAAATAGAAAAAGTAGATTATGTGCTTGAGAAGAAAACAGACATTGGAATACTAATATTAGAATGCATAATTTCACCTTGAGGAATATTGCTATAAAAATATTAACAAATACTAGTTTCCCAATTTTCATAAAGATTTGTGTGCATGTAATTGTCAGTCAGTTTGAGAATTATTTTTAAATAGCTATAATTACCAATATTCACTGATATAATTGTGTCTGGCTACAGTAAAGTTGCATATAGTACTCTGTGTATCCCTCACTCATCATGAAGTATGTCAAATGCAATGAGCAGTAAAGCACAGCTGGCTTGTGGAAACTTCTCTCCCTTTCTCTGCTTCACTGCTTTCTGTCTTGACCCAGGAAAGAATACCAGCATTTTAACATCAAAATTAAACTATCAAACAAACAGTACAAGTTATATCACTAATCAAGTTGAGAGAGAAAAAAGAAACGACTGTTATTTTGTTTTATACATCAAAACTGTTTCAATTTTTTAGAAAATTTATGAACCACTTTAGCAATATTCATTCAAAAGTCCATAAAATAACTATTATGAAGTTTTGGAGACCCCAATTTTAAGTAATATAAAAGGTTTATATTTCTCAACAAAACACTTTCACTCAGAGCAAGATCTAATACTTAAACATGAATAAGATATAGTTGTAATTTACATTCACTATATAACACTTCAGCTGTTTACAACAAATGAGAAACAGTTGAATTTTCTTTTTTTATGGCATAAATGCTGTTGAGTAAATATAATTAAAAATAAAATTTTCTTCCAACCTAGAAAACCTCTCTGCAAATGTAGAGGTAAAATAAGACAACTTTTACAATTAAATAGAATTATATCAAAATAGAATGTGATGTTCATCACAGACATCCCACTAAGAGAATGCCAAGAAAGGAATAAATCATTATTTTGAATAGTGAAGCAGATCTAATCCATTCCATGTGTGTTCTCAGGATAAACAATAACTAGTGCTCAAGTAAGAGGACCCCGACAGCACTATTTAACACACTAAGGTCATTCTACAATCAGCTAGTCATTGAAGTGGCCATCTGTGTTTGTTAATTGGCTAATCCAAAATTAATAAATAAATCAAATTTTCGCATCCTTCTGATGAGAGAGCTTTACAACTTGAATAAAGCACCCACTGAGTTAGGGTCCTTCCTTCACTAAAAAAACTGGGAGATAGGGGTTCTATCTTTCTCGATTATCACATTTCAAAAGAGAAGTTTCCCAAAACCAGGAGAAAGACATTCCTGGCTTTTAAACCTAACAAAAATCTTATTTAACTTTTAAAAAGATTTCCATACACTTTAAAAAGATAGAAAAAGAACTTAAAGCTATAAGTATTATAAAATAAATGCTGTAAGAAAAGAGAGAGTCTCTTATTTTAAATATAAATAATTAAGCCTCTTATTTTTTATTTGTTTGGTTTTATATTCCACGTAGACTATGTATCTATATAGTGATTATGTTTTTGATACATTCTACAAAATAATACCATATTATAAAAAGTTCATTTTAGGCCACTTTTCTCATAGGCAATTTTTTTTTTTTTTTTGGAAATACATTATCCAATTTTACTAATAACTACTACTGGTTTTTGGTAACTACTAGCAACGTTAATAACTGTTCAAAACTCGGTGATGGTGGAGAGAAACAGGTGTCATGCAGCGTATCAATGGATATTGCTTTCAGTAGGCAAATGGAAGCATCATAATGAATCTGCCCTTTTATTATTAAATAACATGCTTTCCTCTGAGACTCATTAGGTTATTATATTATTTAGTTGCTCTGATTTCCTTATCATCTCCTTGGACACTTTGTGGTCTGTTTACATATGTATATATGCATAAGCACTCAGTAATTACTAATGAAGTTCAGTGTCTTTTCATTCATTTCCCAGAAAGGAGGAGGGTACATTGAGCTTGACTTATCAAGCCCAAACATGATAGAAATTCATTCTATTTTTGAAGTGAATAGTTGTTTGCTTTAAATGTATAATTCAGTTACTTTCCAAAAGTTAAGCCTGCAGTGATATGTTTACAATCATAATTAAAGTATTGACTCTGTACTAAAAATTTTAGATTTTAATTAAATCTTCAGGAAAGTTATGATTCAGTACTTCAGCTTTAAAAGATATATTGGTTACACTTTAAAGATTGAATGAAATCTTCATCTATATGTGTTGTGCGTGTGTGAAATTAATGTCTGTATATACATATGAAAAATTACCTATGTATATGCTAAAAATTATATATATATAACTATTATCAGTAGGTTATCAATGTCCCTTTGATACTCTCAGTTTATTCAATACAGAAGTTTATTACTTTGCAAAAGAGACAATGTATTTGAAGCATTACTTTTTATGATTGTTGCTATGACCTACAAACTTTGAAACAGTAACTACTGTTGATTAAATTTCCTGATTTCTAATTTTAGATTACACATAGCATTGAGATAAAAATCGGATGATTTGTAGCCCCATTGCCTAGAGTCCTAGTTCCAATAATTAGCTGTATGACCTTGGGCAAGTTAAACTCTATGTCTCGGCTTCCTCATCTCTAAAATGAATATAAAAATTATAATTTCTTCATAGGTAGTTGCAAGAGTTCCATAGGTTAATACACATGCAGGAGGGGAAAGTGTAACTGCCAAAGGGATTGCGGGGCATGATCCTAACCTCTATTTCTAAAGTTCTTTTCCCTTTTTTAAAAAAATAAAAATTAAAAATTAAAAAACGCAAATCTCTGGTAATTGGTAATCACATGTTCTTTAGTTCTAATTGGCTATGAATTAGAATTGTATTGTCTTCATCTCAAAGACAATACAGAACAAATATTTTTATTGAATGTCATGGCTGAAAGTATCTCATAAATTGCAGATATACTGACTGCATACAAAAAAATAACAAAATTTCACTCAGTTATCAAGTTATAATTTCCTGTATTCTTGATTTAAATTTGTAGTTTTATGACATTTGACTACAGAATACTTTCTATATGAATTCTTATGCATGCCCCCAATATATAAGAGAGATAGAAGAACCCATTCACCACTTCCAGCCTGTCTTACTCACCAACAGAGACTGCCTTTCATGAAGTGCTACGTTACTCATTGGCCTAGCAGAATTAAAGCCTGTGTTTCGGTCACCATCCAGTGCAGCACATCACTAAAGCTTATTCCTCCAGTCTAAATGAAACATTATACATTTGTTTAATATCTCTTATTTTCCTATTCATATACACAGTTGTCAAATAAAATTAATTATTAATTAATTAAAACAATAAAAGTAAAATGCACAAAAAATGTGCTTTGCATAAAGAGAAATAATTATTTTTTTTCATAAATGTAACCTCTTTTTGATACTTGCAACAAGCACAAATGGCCATTGCTTTTATAGTTAAGAGTCCTATCAATAAGATAAAAAATAATATTATTTAGAATTACAAATGCATGAAGTCAAGCAGTAAGAGACGCCATGTTTTGTTGGAATGCAGCAAAGCAGAGGGAGTGCACCATAAACTAAGAAATTAGAATTCTAAAGCTAGAATTTTACCAGGATTTGTTTTGTTATGTCAAATAAATGAAGCAAACTCCATCAGTTCAGTGACATTTGTTTTAAATAACAAATAGTTCCTCTTAGATCTCAGCAAAAAATATTTTTAATTTAGTGTATCCAATTCCCAAAACAATCCTTAAAAATATATTTTTTAAAGAAAAACGTTGCACATGGGCTCAGATTCACAGATTGATGTGCTGGGCATTATTTTTCTGTACTGCGTCTAGTATTTACCTGGATCTCTGTTCAGAGTTCTGAGTATCTATTAAGTCAGCAAACTATGACCTTCCTCCTGCTCTCTTGTTTTTCTTACCCAGTTTATATGCCTATTTGTGACTTTTATTCTAGTCTTCTCTCCAAAGTTTCAGCCTAACCACTCAAAACCATTAAAGCCCTCTGTTTTTAGGGGATACACTCTGTGAGCCTTATTTCCTATTTGTTATCACAACCCAATCCAACTTAAATACAAGTGTTCTATAATACAGTCTGTCCATTTCAGAAATGTTGTGACTATGCCTCCCTCACTAGAACAAGTCTCTATTAGCTTAGGGACGTTGGGCATAGCAGAAATCTGTTTGTCACACTCATTAAATATTATCATGTGAACTTGTAATGGGTACCAGCTGTTGATTTCTCTATTTCATTTGATTTTATATAAAACTTCTAAAACTAATAAATTCAAATATATTTCACAAAGAGAAACATAAAATCTACAGGATATTTTTCTCATAAATCAGTAAAACAGTGTTATTGACCATCTTGTAGCAGCAACAGATAAGATATCCATGTCATAATCAAAATGTCCTATTCATTTAACCTTCAAGTGACATTACCTTTTTGGCAGAAGAGAGTCTCAGGTAGAGCTTCAGGGTCTGAAAATAATTGCTAACCACTAGATAGATTAAGCATATATACAGGATGGCAGGCAATGACTGAATCTTACACATCAGATGTTTGCAGTCACACTATACACATGAGTGATCTTGCATCACATATACATAGATAGTAACTGTAATTTTCTAATACAAAGGACATAGGCATAAGATAAATTCTATTTTTTTTCCCTTGCATCTTGGGTAGAGACAGAAAATTCCTTAATATTAATGCTAATTTTTAACAACTTCTAGCTTTGTAAAGTGACTCATATCAGACTCTAGTAACAGCACAAGGAACAATGAACAAGAAAACAAATTGGTCATGGTTTTGTTATTGCCTTTTAGGCCAAACTCACCTTCCCTTAAGCAATTGCTCAGTGCTCAGTGAACTGATCTTAAAAATGCTCGTCATCTTCTTTTTCCAATCTTGAAGAATCTGGAATAGACAGCATCTTCAAGGGTGAGCAAGGTTTAGTAGGTTTTAAGTTGTTCCCAGAGTTGAAGAAGCAGAGTTTTTCATTTGTTTTGCATGCTCTGACAATCAAGGTATTTAGGAAACACATCTCGTGCGAGTGTGTGCGTGTGCGTCTGTGTGTGTGTGTGTGTGTGTGTGTGTGTGTGTGTCTGCTGGGATGGGGAGAGGGTTAATATGAAACATTTGGTAAGGCAAAATGATCAGTCCAACAGCTCACTTTATATC
Source organism: Alouatta palliata (assembly GCA_004027835.1). NCBI lineage: Eukaryota > Metazoa > Chordata > Mammalia > Primates > Atelidae > Alouatta > Alouatta palliata. The sequence continues at coordinate 21,159 of PVKV010008582.1, read as the reverse complement.
ACAGTGTGTGACTTAGTGGCTTGGTTTAACGTAATATCTTTATACCTGTTAAATCCTGTAAGACAATCCATTTTAAAAAGTTACAACACAATGTAAATATAGTTCAATAAACCTTTGTTTGTTAACATTCATTGACTATTCAATTATCTAAATAGTCTTTGGAGTATCTTTTTAGAATACTAGATTTTGTTCTTTTTGTTTTAACTGTTTCAGTTGTTTAAGGACCAGTGATCTGAAAATAGATTGTTTTATTTATGAACAAATGAGACTTGGAGGATGAATTGGAATGTCAGAGGCATACAAACATTAAACTGCCTAGGGTTTTGGCCAGGTGTCTATTCAGAGTATATAATCACTAAACTTGGTAAATACAAAATGAAATAGTGGAGGCTATGAAGAGATGCCTCTTGCTCTAAGCCTAAGACCACTATCAAACAAAATATCTTGTATACCTCATAAATGTTGTACTAAAACTTTCTCGACGTCAGATTTTCAGAGGTTAGTTAGATACAGGATCTTGAGAAAGAAAGTGAAATTATGAATTTAGAAAACCTCAAAGTACAACAAAGAAAACTTGGGAATAATAAATAATCAGACAGTTATTTAGCTAACAGAACAGTGTTAAATATACTGCAGATTTGCACATACAGGTATAGATGCCTGAAACATCCTTATTTCCAAGAAAAGGAATAACCAGTAGTAGGGATAGTATTAGCAATAAGGAATACTATTTCTTTTCTCGCTGGCTATCTGTGTGATCATGGGCAAATCACTTATTTGGATCTCATTTATTTTATGCGTATGTTTTCAAAGTTAAAAAAATCAAAGAATAGTAATACTTGAATGGAAAGATTTCTAAGAACAGACAGCGAAACAGCATTTTTAAAATATATAACACTACCACACAAAATTAAAAATGTCAAAAATTAGGTGAATTTTGGTTCAATATAAAATATAAAATATTCAGCTAGCTATTGGTTCATACTAGTTAAAGACAGCTCATGACAGAATTATCTTTTTTCTCATTTGGAATTAAATTTCCACAGCTTTAGTTACACAATGCACTAAACTTCTCTTTGCAGAGTTTGCATATTATTCAACACATATTTTAATGCTTAACACCGCATCTTGGTCAAAACTGGAGACAAAATATTTAAGACAAATGATAGTGCCAGAAGCACACACAACAGCTGATGAAAGAAAAATGATAACTACTGTTTCTAATTGCCTGTGAAAAACCAGAAGTGTTCAAGTTCATAAGTTTATTTTTCTTTCTGAAACATGGAGTCAACAATTTGCAAAATTAAATTTGGAATAATCTTATTTGCATTAGTAATAGAGAAACATCCCCTTATTTGGGAAAAGGTTTAATGTATTTTATTTGGGGCCTGATTTATCAACACGTCTTAGAGTCATTATACATAATTGTGCTTAAATTAAACTAAATACATTGAGTAACTACAGCGCAGTACTACATTTCATGAGACACAAATATAAAATACATAAAACTAGAGATGTAAATGTGAAGAATTCTGAGAAAAAATAATAATTATGTATGACGTGGTGTAGGAAAAGGAGCAGTTAATATTGTGTTTAGCAGATAATGAAGATAATATGGCAGAATGGATTGGTTGAGAAAAGAACAAAGTTGGTAAGAATTGAAACATTATATTAAAAAGTAGAAAATAATGTAATTTTTGTAGATCTTTCATATGAGAGTATTGGTTAGATGGTCTTTCATAAAAAAATATCTGTAAGAAAAGGCATTAGATTTGGCAAATGTGTTAGTTTTCTATAGCTCCAGTAACAGATTACCACAACTTGGATGGTTTAAAACAACAGAAATTTGTTCTCTCACAGTTCTGGAGACCAGAACTTCAAAATCACGTACCAGCAAAATTGGTCCCATCTAGAGAATTCTGAAGGATTGTTCGTCCCATGCTTCTTTTCCAGCTTCTAGGAGTTACCAGTTAGCCTTGCACTTCTTTGGCTTATAGATTCATAAGGGTGAGCTATGACTCCAACCACAGCAGAAATCTCTCTGTGTCTCTGTCTCTCCTGCTCTTTTTATAACAACAGCAGTCACATTGGGTTAAGGCTTTACTCTTGGCCAGCATTTCTTCATATTAACTAATTGTATTTGCAATGACTCTATCTTCAAATAAGGTCATATTTAGAAATTCTGGTGGTTAAGACTTTATTACAAGTTTTGAAGGGGGAAAATTTTACCTATAACAGAAAGTAAATATTTCATGTAATAGAGTTGAATAATATCAATATTAGCTTGAAGTTTAAAGGAACTCATTAAATGTGCAGATTAGGAGAAAAGCAATTTTGAAAGTGGAACTTTGGGATTATTTAATTGCTGAGGAGAATTCTACAAAAATACAAATATGAGGTAATTAAAACATAAATATAATGGTAATGGAAAGAACATATTGATCCAGACTCTTGTTAAAGAATGATGTACCCTAATGATATTGCTGTAAAACAAATAAAAATGCCAAGAAACTATGGAAAAATAAAAGCCTAACATAAAAACATATCTTTACATCTATCAATGATATAAGAAATAATTTAAAAATTCTCAGAGGTTCAAAAGAAAATAGAGACAAAGATTTTAAAAGGGTCATGTGTCAAATTATATTGACTTTAACCTTCAATTTTTGCCACCGTGTAGCAGAAGACAAAGTGTAGAAACTGATTTTGTGGGAAATCTGACAGGAGACCCAACAAACAAAGCTGACAACTGTAAAGGCTATCCTCTTAGTATGACTTTGAACTAAAGAATAATCCACCTGCAAAAGGGGGCAGCAAGAAATGTTCTTCTGTGAAACTTTGCATTGTGTACCAGGGAAAATATCTTTGTTAAGAATTCAAAATCAAAAATCTCACCTGAACATGCCACCTGAATTCACAGTTCTTAGATATTTCTGAAAAACTCTAAGGAATGTGTTAATGTCATTGTAACATACAGTGTCACCAAACAAATGGGAAAACAAAATGTAAATTATTTTGAGTAGAACACAGTCTTCAAACAAGACCTCAAACATTATTATAAATGAAAATTCTCAGGGCCATGAGCTAGCAAAGTTTACATATGCAAGAAACAAAAACATAATGAGCAAGATGAAAATGATACAAGACAGTATAGTCGCACCCAAATGAATATAACAATTAATAGTAAGAGTACAACAAATAAGTATGTGAAATATAACTGACCAAATAAAATAGTAAGGAGAAATTGACAAAGAGAAAAGACACATAAAATTGTCAAGCACATATGAATAACAACTAAAGAAGTTAAAGGAGGAAAAAAAGTAGTTTCATATGATGAATACATGGACAATTACCTAGTTAATTAGATGCGGCTAGAAAAAAAGAATGAAAGGTAAATAAAAATATATTACTGTGGTATTTCTAAAAGAAACGTTAAGAATACACGGAAAAATCTAGAAGCTTTGCCACTCGGCTAATAAGAGTACTAGGAGGAAAGCAGAGAGAAAATCGTGCAGAGTCCATACTTAAAGTGATAATGGTGAACAAAACTTGGCGAAAGACTCACGTTTTTAAATTTGAGAATCTCAGTAACTCTCAAACATTATAAATAAGAAAGTCTAAACCTAAATACGTCAAAGTGAAACAGCAAAACAGCAAAGAACAAAAGAAGATTTTAATGGCAGCCAGGGGAAAAAAATTGTATTTATTCCAAAAGAGTGATTTTAAACCAACAGCTAAATTTTCTGTAGCCATCGTGGAAAGCACAACATGGTGTATAAATAATTTTTGATACATTTGTCACTAAGAGAATCCCCAGAAGGAAGATACAGGTATGTCTCACAAACAAGAAAAGATTCCAGATAGATTGCCTAGTAAACACGAACAAAAGTTAAGCTAATAGATAAATAACTAAGCAGGTAAAACAATAATATGGGGAAATTATTCTATATTTAATACATGGTGTTGGGAAAACTGACTAGCCATATGCAGAAAGTGAAACTGGATCTCTTTCTTACACCTTATATGAAAATTAACTCCAGATAGATTAAAGATTTAAACATTAGGCCTAACACCATAAAAACTCTAGAAAAAAACCTAAGGAATACTATTCAGGACATAGGCATGGGCAAGGATTTCATGACTAAAACACCAAAAGCAATGGCAGCAAAAGCCAAAATTGACAAACGGGATCTAATTAAACTAAAGAGCTTCTGCACAGCAAAAGAAACTATCTATAGAGTGAACCGGCAACCAACAGAATGGGAAAAAAATATTTGCAATCTACCCATCTCACGAAGGGCTAATATCCAGAATCTACAACAACTTAAACAAATTTACAAGAAAAAAAACAAACAATCCTAACAAAAGGTGGGCAAAGGATATGAAGAGACACTTTTCAAAAGACATTTATACAGTCAACAAACATATGAAAAAATGCTCATCACTGATCATTAGAGAAATGCAAATCAAAACCACATTGAAATACCACCTTATGCAAGTTAGAATGGCAATCATTAAAAAATCAAGAGACAGCAAATGCTGGAGAGGATGTGGAGAAATAGGAACACTTTTACACTGTGAAGTGAAATACTTATAAATGGAGGGAGCACAGCTCAGTAAATTCATTATAGTTAGCTGGACATCCTGCAGACTGTCTTGGACTGAGAACAAGAACTTGCTTTGTAACCGACAGGTATTTGTGTTCAGACAATTGCTTCTCTTAGGCTCCATGGTTTCTTCTAAAAAATAAGAATTTTGCTACTTTACTTCACTAGGTTGTTAGGAAGATGTAATGAGATTACATGCTTAAATGTGCAGAGAAGTTGTAAATCAATGGAATAACTTATTTTTGAACTTCATTGCTGAAAGTATTTTGGAGTCTCAAATAAAGCTTGATGTGTGTTTTCCATAGGTTATAATATTCAAATGTTCAGTTTTCAGAAAATGTTATTAAGTGCTAATTTTGTTTATTAGTTGTATTCATTGTAGCTTGTAATTAAGGGCATTTTAGCTGACTCATAACATAACTAAATTTATATATAAATACATTATTATTGAAATAGATAAAAAACTAATAGTAATAAATAATAAAACAATAGTAATATTTTGTAGGACTAAATAAAGCTATAGAGATCTAATATCTAAAGAACAGCAAAATTTGACATGCAAATGGGACTTAAATTATTGATTTTATTTATTTTCTCAGAAGAATATTAAGGCTATTTAATAAATTTAAGTCTTCTAAATTATACATGTGGAAATGCTGATGGTAAACACTTTAAAAAAATAAAAATACTGTGTTTAAAATCTAAATTAGAGGGAGAAAGTAGAAAAAAGAAAAATAATATCAAACAAACCAAAGTTATTACAATGGAAATATAAATAACAGAAAGCAAAATAAAATTTTGAGGCAAAGAAACAAAGTTGCAGAATTCATAATACATACATGGTGATTTAATTTATATACAATTCCAAATGCAAAGCCAAGTATGAAAAAAAGGAATGCATGTATATATTGCAAAACCACATAAAAAAGAAAGGGAGTGGTTAACATAAAATTGGGGTGATATTTCTCTCCTGAAAAGAGGGAAATAAAATTGGAAAGAAGGCACACAGGAGATCTAACATTGAAAATCAGGAATTTGTATTACCCACGTTTCAAAGAAGATATACAGTTATGTGTTTTATTACTTGTGTTTAAAATTAACAAAAATAGTTTTGTGCATAATCAAAAAATAATACAATATTTTAAAAGGGAATAAAAGGATTGTAAAATTTTACTAAATTTAGAGAGATACCATTGCCAAAACTGGAAATTTGTTGCAAGATTTGTTCATATGCTAGCATTCCCAAACTGCAAGTTTTGTCCTTCAATGTCATTTTCTGGTTGTTATAATTGTTTCTAGACAGAAAGTTGAGGTTTGATGCAGCAAGCTTGTCCTCCTCTGAAATTGCTTTGCACAGTCTACCAAGAGATCTAATTTTCAGGGGTAGTGAACTCATCATGGAAGCATATATATATGCATATATATACTCAAATGTATAAATGTATATTTCTAATCAAATTAGACAAAGACATTGTCTTTAATGATAACATTATTTAATATGCTTTATGGTTCTTAGAAATTATAGATTTGTCACCCTAATCTTTTGCAGAGTCAAAAGTAATATCTTACTAGTGTCTCTTGAAAAATAGTAAGGGACATTGCCATTATTTTTAATCTTTCACATGTTATATTTAATCTCATTCAATATTATAGCTTTATTCAGCCCTTGTAAAATTTGGTATAGTTGAAATGAGGGAGATATATACTGAAGGATATGTTTTTAGAAGAAATTATGAAAAAATATATATGTGTTCTATTCACTGATACATACATATTAATATTAAGCATATATAAAAAGAAAACTGCATAAAATAAAGAAGCAAACATATTAACTATGAAGTGAATTGAATTACTGCAACTAGTATTCAGTTTGACTGATTTTCCTCAAGTAAAAATCTATGGTAAAAAAATTGATCTGACAGATCAATTTCACAGTTCAATATCAAGGAGAAGCATTCCAATTATCCAAGAATGAACTTCAATTTTTATAATTCTTTAAAATTTCTTTATACAAATATTTAAAAATATGTATCTTTGAATCTTTGGATAAATATACAAATAAAATACTATCAGATGTGCTATTCTTTTAGTAGTTTTTTTTTCTTTCTTTCCTTTTTAAAATTTGTCTAACTGGCCTCTTACTTGCCATAAAACCATTACCGATCATTAATCCATGTCAATTTACTAAGATACCTTCTTGTATTTGCACTTAATTTATGTATCTGAAAATACTAGAAGAATTAAGATCAATTATGACTGTTCAAAAATTGGTTCATCTTATCCATAATTACTTAATCACAGAAATCTCTCTAAATCGACTGGTATATATCTACCGTTGTTGGTTTTGGCATTTTGAAAAATCTTTCTTTAATGATGGGCATTTATTTGTCTCACAATGTATCATTTTTGGGTGATTGTGTGTGTTTGTGTGTATGTGTGTGTGTTTAAATGAATAAATACATATTTGTTAATATATAGGTAATGTGCTTTTGTGAAAGTGATTATCTGTTCTTTAATTGTTGGATCAGAGTTTATGTTACTTAACCTTGATTTTTAAAAGTTGATAGTTTCCAAATGATTATAATAGTTAATGTATGTGAATACTCTTCAATCCACCACATATAGATATTTCTAATTCAGGAAATTCTTTTTGTATAATGTAACAGGCCTGATATGCCACTTGCTTGTGTTGAGAATTTTGCTATTGATTAAATAACTAATGTATTTCTCACTGAATAATACTAACTTCATAATGCAATCTTTTTACACATTTTAAGTGCTATTCATATTTTTTTGTAGTTTATTTTGTTCTGCTGATCTGCATTATTTTCCTATGCAGCTTCCAGGTCAATTTGTTTTCAGATGCTTAATTACTTATTCTCTTAATTCCTACAGAGTAAGTTTTTAAACATTCTTGCCAGTTGTTCAGTATTCTAGCAGAGCTGTTACTGCCTTTGATTTTAAGATCATTTTGTTAAATTTCAAAAACAACAGCTAAGAGGGTGCCGAATCTAAAGATAAAAGTTCAGTAACGAAGCTTACTTAAGAAACACCACTATCATAGAGATTATTCATAAAAAAATTACAATAGATGTATAAACAATATTCATATGTGTCATGTGCTAAAACATTATTGTCATTCTTTGATTAAAGCTCATATATTTTTTATATACCTGTTACTCCAAATAGTGTAAGTAATAAACATAGATGACTTCAAAATATGTTTCTAATTATCTCTCAAGTGAGATTTAAATAGAATTGATAATTGGATAAAGAAAAACCATGCTGTCTGACAGAGATTGGCATTCTACAATTCTCTATATGTAATTGAAGAAGGATATACTTGTATTCAAAACAAGAACATTACATGGTGTAATTGAAATTATCATTATTTTTTTCATAAGGAAGTATATATTTCAAAGTTTAGTCATACAAAATATATGAAAAAAATACAATTAATAGTGATTTGAAAGAGAACATAAATATGAAAAAAGTATGCATAAAAATAGTATAGTCATTGGTGGTTCCTGGAATATGCTAAGTTTGCTCAGTTGGAGGAACAGCATTCTACTGAGGGGGTTAAGCTGAATGGGAACCTTCTGATTTTTGTGGGAGTGCAGACAAGATGATTTGTTGCTACATTTCTTTCTGTCTTCCAACTACATTCATTTTCTGCTATACTTATTCTATTTCTTTGCTTTCCCAGGAAGCTAGGAAGATAATTGAGTCAATGCTCATGATGGTTATTTAATAATGTTATTTCTAATTATAATGCTTTTGTTATCTTTAATTATATATGGCTTAAAACTTTTTTATAATGAGCATGCACATTTTTCAGTGCATTTAAACCAATATTCTAAAAGTAATTTAGTCACTAAAAAGTACTAGATTTAACAATAAACCAAAATATCTAAATAGATTCTTAAAAAAAATTGCTACAAAGTCATTTTTATGTCTAGATTTTAGGATTCATTTATTTTTTCTCTGATTTTTCAAATTACATGCATTAAAATAGACAGGTTTTGCTGTATCTATGAATTTTAATACATGTACAGGTTTTTTGTTCTTTTTCTCATTATACTTTAAGTTCTGGGGTACATGTGCAGAAAGCGTAGGTTTGTTACATAGGTATACACGTGCCATGTGGTTAGCTATATCTATCACCCAATCATCTGCATTAGGTGTTTCTCCTAATGCTGTCCCTCCCCAACCCCCACCCCTTGCTATCTCTTCCTTAGCCACCTATCCCCCAACAGGCCCCGTTGTGTGATGTTCCCCTCCCTGTGTCCATGTGTTCTCATTGTTCAACACCCACTCATGAGTGAGAACATGTGGTGTTTGGTTTTCTGTTCTTGTGTAGGTTTGCTGAGAATGAAGGTTTCCAGCTTTAGCCATGTCCCTGCAAAAAACATAAACTCATCCTTTTTTATGGCTGCATAGTATCCCATAGTGTATATGTGCCACATTTTCTTTATCCAGTCTATCATTAATGGACATTTGGGTTGGTTCCAAGTCTTTGCTATTGTGAACAGTGCTGCAGTAAACATATGTGTGCATGTGTCTTTATAATAGAATGATTTATAATCCTTTGGGTATATACCCAGTAATGGGATTGCTGGGTCAAATGGTATTTCTAGTTCTAGATCCTTGAGGAATGGCCACACTGTCTTTCACAATGGTTGAACTGATTTACACTCCCATCAATAGTGTAAAAGCGTTCCGATTTCTCCACATTCTCTCCAGCATCTGGATTCATTTCTTGGAGTGCTTTGATGTTATTTTTAAAAAATAATTACTCACCATAACCTAATAGCATTCTATGTATATGATAGTTATTCTACATACTAATGATTTAGTCTGGATTGCATAAATACATCTTGACTGTCAGTTTTATTCCTACGTCTGCCTTGCTGTGTTTCCCTTGCGGTCCCTTAGAGTAGTTTTGTCCACAATTCTGTCTTTGGCATTCTTCTTCTTCCACTCTTAGATTTTTTAGCCCATTTGAAAATGACTTCAAATATCACCAAATACCACCCACAAGGTAATCACTGCAGTAGTCCCCCACTATGCATGGCTTTACCACTACGGTTTCAATTACATGTATTCAACCGAGGTCAGAAAATAAGTGATTATAGTACAATAAGATATTCTGAGAGAGAGAGAGAGAGAGACCAGATTCCCATAACTATTGTGACAGGATATTGTTATGAGTGCTCTGCTTTGTTAGTATCAATTGTTGTTAATCTCTTATTGTGCCTAATTTGTATATTAAACTTATAGGTATGTCTGCATAGGAAAAACTTAATAATTATAAAGTTTGGTACTTTCTGTGGTTTCAGGCATCCACCAAGGTCTTAGAAAACATTCCCTGCAGATATGGGGCATACCGCTCTACTTAAGGAGTAATCTCTAGCTAAGAATATCTCTTCAAGTCACAAATGACCATCAGAAGGTCCATCAAATGTAAAGATAAAAATTAAATATAATCATCATTTTTATCCTGACACCTTTCCCAATATGAATGCACATCAGGTCCACAAAGTACTCTTTCTTCGCTAATGTTTTTTTTCTTTGAAGAGTACTATCCTCCAAGTCATTTGAGTCATAAACCTAGCACCCTCCTATCTTCCTCATTCTCCTTACTTCAATCTTCATCCATCATTAAATTCTGTAGACCTTATCTCCTTTATACATATCTAGTCCTGCCCATATCCAGTGGTCCTGCATTATTTAGGCAGCTGGTCCTGAGCTATTGTCTTCTAAGTATTCTGCATGCCTGCATTCCCACATCACTCACAAACCATGTATACCTGTACTAGAGTGATTTTCTTCCAACACAGGTATGAATATACCACATCCATGCTTGAAACTTCTTCATGGGCATGGAGCTAATGTACACCCCTAACAACAGTGTTGAAGCATTTCCTTATCTCCACATCCTTTCCACATCTGCTTTTCTTTGACTTTTTAATAGTAATTATTCTGATTGATATGTGATGGTATTTAATTGTGGCTTTAATTTGCATTTCTCTGATGATTAGTGCTATTGAGCACTTTTTTCATATGTTCATTGGCTGCTTGTTTGTCTTCTTTTGAGAAGTGTCTTTTCATAGCTTTTGAGTAAGGAAAAGAGTATAGGGCTTTGTCAGATAACTAATAATTGAATTACCATTTGACCCAGCAATCCCACTATTGGGTATCTGCCCAAAGAAAATTATTATATCAAAAAGACACCTGCACTCTTACATTTATCACAGCACTATTCACAACAGTGAAGTCATGGAATCAACCTAAGCATCCATCAATCATGCATTGGATTAAGAAAATGTGTTATTTATACACAATTAAATACTACACAGCCATGAAAAATAATGAAATCAGGTCCTTTGCTGCAATATGGATGAAACTCGAGATTATTATCCTAAGTGAATTAATACAGAAACAGAAAATTCTATACTGTGTGTTCTCACTTATATATGGGAGCTAATCAAGGGGTACACATGTACATGAGAACAGAAACTGTAGACACCAGAGGACTCTAAAAGGAAGAACGGAGGGAGAAAAGTAAGAGTTGAAAAACTTCCTATTGAGTACTATATCCACTATTTTGGTGATTATTTCACTAGAATCCCAAATCTCTGCAAAATGCTTAAAAATCTGCATATGTACTCCAAAATCTAATTTAATTATTTTTCATAGCTTCTACATATTCTAAGTCAGAAATTGATAAACTATGGTGTGTGGGCCAAATCTAGATTGTAGCAGTTTTTGCAGTTATCCGGGAACCAGCGATGCCCAGTCATTTGTAATTGTATGTAGCTGCTTTGGTCTATAATGGCAGAGTTGGGTAGTTATGAGAGGAACATGTGGCCTACAAAGCTTAGATATCTGGATATCTGGAACTTTACAGAAAGTTTTCATACCCTGCTTTAAATCCTAAACTTTTAACATTTAGCATCCCCTCCATATAAATATGAGTTATTTTTAATACCTTATGCTATAGCTATCAGAATATGCACCAATATAAATATGTATCAGAATATACACTGATATCACCTGAGGTCATGAGTTCGAGACCAGCCTGGCCAACATGGCAAAACACTTTCTTTAGTAAAAATTCAAAAATTAGCCGGGCGTGGTGATGTGTTCCTATAGTCCCAGCTACTCAGGAGGCTGAAGCAGAAGAATTCCTTGAACCCGGGAGGTATAGTTTGCAGTGAGCTGAGATCACGCCACTGCCCTCCAGCCTGGGAGACAGAGAAAAACTCTGCCTCAAAAAAAAAAAAAAAAAAAAAAAATACTACACCTTTCATGTTGCGACCTAAATCTTCAACTTCTTGATCACTGGGTAATCTTTTAAGATTCAGATCAATTTTTCACCTTGTCATTGAAACTTAATCCCAGGGGAAACTTAACGAATCCCTCCTTACCCCATGCCCTCTTTGCCTCTCCATGCCTTGCATGTGTTTTTTAACTTCACGCGGCTCTGTCTTAGCCTTTCCACTACTCTGTGCAGAAGCACAAGGCATGTTTTATCCTTTTTTATTATTACCAACATATAACCCAGTGCCTGTCATAAAGTTAGCACTCAATACATAGTTGCAGCATGCATGTACACATAAGTGAATATCTATATATCTTTTGGAAAAAATATTTTTTAGGAACAGAGGTAATCAGTACCTATGTTATTGGAAAATTTTTACTCCCTAACTTTCTTTCCCCATACAAACTTTTCTTCTTAAAGGAAAAAACTACAGTCCTGAATCAATTTACTTTCAAGTGCCATTTGATCCCATACTATTTATCTTTGATACTGTTTCCTTTTTTCATACTAATAAGTTACATTGGCTTATTGGAATAAAACTTCATTACTCTCATTTCTTTTTAAAAATATATTTTCTTTCTTGTGAAGTTGATTCCTATTCGTTTTTCATTGGACTTTCAAGTCTTAACTCATTCCAGAAACTTAACTTTATTCCGGCTTTATTATAACTCCAGCACTCTTGTTTCTAAGAGAACACGTTATTGAATTTGCTGCTACAAAAAAAGAACAACAAATCTGTAGACATTATGGAATTGTGGAATAATACGTTAATAATTCACAATTAGTTTTGTGGGATTTTTATTTATGTCTCTGTAGGAAACATAGAAAGACGCCCCAATAAATATTCAGTTCACAACTTTTTCTTCCCAGTGTTGTTGGTTAGGTATTTTTTTCTTAAAGATAAAATGAAAAAAGATAAATTGAGGATAGAAGTAAAGTTATTGTTTAAAACAATAAAATTTTAACAGAATACTGTACAAGCAAAAGAATAAGATCACACATCTGTTCTACTTCTTGCCACTCCTTTATTATGTAAATTAAACCGAATTTCCTCTATCTCTCACTAAAAATAATCATGGGTGAATGCAAATTGAGTCATACCTATGAACACAATTTAATTTCAAGTATCTAATTTTGGAAAGAAAAGAATAACATATATATTAATCAAACTGTTTCATGTTCTTAATAGGTAGGTAGGTAGACAAATGTATATTATTTATTTAAGAATATCTTCACATGTTATAGTCAAAGTTGCATCTGAAGAATCAGACACTATATTTTGGAGAATTAGCTCAAAAGTAAATACTGCAATTTATGGGTTGTAAAATACGTACTTAAGGAACGAGTACAGATGCCAGTTCATCCTGGTCTTGACACGCATATGCACATACACATTTTTGGCAAAATATTAACAATAAGACAGGTGAGTATTTTATAGTAATTTATTATGGACCAGTGAAAAGTAATTGTGGTTTTTGACTTTAAAAGTAATTGCAAAAATTGCAATTACCTTTGTACCAACAAAATAGATAGACAATGAGAAAACACAAGGATAAAAATGGTTGATTTGGTTTTTAATCATTATACTAAATATCAAATAGTTAAATTCTGCATAATATAATTAAACAGAGTAAATCATATTGTATTGGTTTTAAAATGCTTACAAAAAGCTTCATTTTAAAGTAGGTATAATTTATAGCATCAACAAATATTTACATTATTCACAGTAAAAAATTAACATTAACTAAATAAGAAAATAGGCCAGGCACAGTGATTCATACTTGTAATCTTAGCACTTTGGGAAGCAAGGTGGGAGGATCGCTTGAGCGCAGGAGTTCAAGACAAGCCTGGGAAAGGTGTTGAGACCATGTTTCTACAAAAGTAAAAAATTTAGCCAAGTGTCGTAGTACATGCCTGCAGTCCCAACTACTCAGGAGGCTGAAGTGGGAGAGTTGTTTGAGCCCAGGCGTTTTAGGCTAAAGTGAGTCTGAGCAACAGGATGATCATGTCTCTACTTTTTTAGAAAAGGAAAATCATAATAAAGAAACTGCAAGTTTACACTTATGCATGATCTGTTAACAGAAAATTATTTTAAGTATCCTATTATATAGACGTTAATTATATTTAATTATTGGAGACACAAAATTTCACTATGCATACACGTATGCACATGCGCACATAACTAACCTCCTAACTCTAAGTACACAGGCAAATCAAATCAATTTGCTTTAGCTACTTTATTCATATCAATAAAGCAAGGTGACTAGAGCTATGCATTCACAATTCCTGTTTTCATCAATGCCTTCTCAATTTCTATTTGCACTGAAAAGTATATGCCAAAGTACATTTTTAAAAATATATCTGATATTAATTCTGTTCTGTATAGTGTTTTGTATACAGTCAAGCCATACATCCATCCAGAAAATTACCCATATACCATGTTTTCCTGGGCTCTCTCATAAAGGTGAGAATAGATCAGTGAATGAAAACTGTCAAACACATTATTCTCATTGAGCACACTCTTCAGTGAGTGGAGACAGATTCTAGACAAGATAAATAAGTAAAATTTGTATTATATGGATAATAATGCTATGAAAAAATGTGTTACAAATGGAATTGGATGTGATGGTACAGATGGGTGTCACCTTTAGGATAGGTCCTTCTTTAAAAAGGCCCCAAGAACACAAAAGAATGAATGTGGAGATTTCTGCTGTAAGAATTTTCCTGTCAGAAGGACCAGCACACAGATTGCTCACTATGGGAGTGGCCACAGAAACAGCAAAGAGGCAAGCATGACAGAAGCGGAGTGGAATGAGTGAAGTAAAGGAGAGAAGGTAAGGGAGGTGGTTAGGGGAGAAAAGTGGCCACAAAACTCTTAAGACTTTATTCTGAATTGTACTTTTGTGGAGATGGAGATAAACTTAAGTGTCATAGCAATAAAATATAATTTACACTGTAAATGAAACTCTGGGTTCTCCTTCTGTAGAAACTCGATCTACTGCAGATCTCTGTCACTTAATATTTTGGTGCTGTCTTCCATTGACGCTAGCGCAGTGACACGTGATCTGCAGGGTTTTTTTCCTTTCAATAGGAAACTAACTAATGTGTATATTTTCAGAGACTGTATTCTTTCGGGAGATTTTGAAGGGGGAAGTGAATCTGTAGCCATTTTTCAGCTGGCATATCTTATTGCTTACCTGCTGTCTCACCTTATTGGTGTTAGGTAGTGGCCAGTCTAGCAAGTTAGATCCTCCTTCAACTTCTCTGACTCTTCAGCCAGGTGTTAACATGTGTAGCCCTGTGATGGAGAACCCTGGTTTCTGCAGAACAACCATGCCATAAACTTAAAGGACACAAAAACTGATACAGATGGCTGGATATGGTGGCTCACGGTTGTAATCCCAGCAGTGAGATGCCTAGGCAAGTATATTGTTTGATCTCAGGAGTTTATGACCAGCCTGGGTAACATCACAAAACTTTGCTTTTTGAAAATGTTTATAAAATTTATGAAAGATACAAAAATTCACCAGATGTAATGGAATATATCTGTCATCTAAGCTACCTGGGAGGAGGCTGAGGTGGGAGGATCCCCTGAGCCCAGGAGGTTGAGGCTGCGGTGAGCCATGATCATTCCACTGCAATCCACCTTCAGCAACCGAGTAAGACACTATCTCAAATAACAACAATAAACACACACACATACACACACCCCAAAATACTCATACAGATTTCAGTTCATCTTCAGAGGAAAAAAGGTTGTGTTTGTGGATTCCAGCTTGTTTGTGCTCTACATACTTTGATATAGTTTGAATATTTGTGCCCTCCATAATTCATGTTGAAATTTGATACCCAATGTTAGAGGTGGGGTCTAATGGGAGTTGTTTTTGTCTTGGGGATGGATTGCTCATGAACATTTTGGTACCATCCTCACTGTAAAGAGCGTTCTTAGCCCATTAGTTCCTAGGAGAGCTGATTGTTTAAAAACTCTGGTACCTCCATTTCCTCTCTCTCTCTCTCTCTCTTTATTTCTTCTTCTCTTGCCATGTGATCCCTGCTCCCCTTTTCCTTCCACCAAGGGTGGGAAGATTTTTCAAGCCTTCACCAGAATTAGATGCTGACACCATGCTTCTTATACGGTCTGCAGCACTAGGAACAAAACAAGGTTCTTTCCTTTACAAATTACCCAGCCTCGGTGTTTTCTTTATAGCGATACAAATGGATTAAATAACAAATTGGTACTGATAAATGGGGCATTGCTATCCCTAGTATCGTGTCAAATCCAGAAAAATGCATTTCCTGGAAATATCAGATAAATACTAGAAAACGTATAAAGGCATTTGGAACTAAGTAATGGATAGAAGTTAGAGGAATTCAGAAGACTCAGAGGAAGACAGGCAGACAAGGGAAAGTCTGGAATTTTTTGAGACTGGTTAAGTGATTTTGATCAAAATGCTGATAGAAATATAAACAGCAAAAGCCATGCTGATGAGGTCCCAAATGGAAATGAGAAATGCATAGGGAACTGTAAAAAAGAAGTCACTCTTGTTGACTTTGTGAAAGGCCAAACTTTGGCATTTGGGTTGGTTCCAGGTCTTTGTTATTGTAAACAGTGCTGCAATGAACATATGTGTGTATTTGTCTTTATAATAGACTGGGCAAAGAAAATGTGGCACATACACACTATGGAATACTATGCAGCCATGAAAAACGATGAGTTCATGTCCTTTGGAGGGACATGAATGAATCTGGAAACCATCATTCTCAGCAAACTGGCACAAGAACAGAAAACCAAACACTGCATGTTCTCACTCATAGGTGGGTATTGAATAATGAGAACACATGGACACAGGGAGGGGATCATCAGACACTGGGGTCTGTTGGGGGGTGGGGGGCTAAGGGAGGGACAGATGGGCGTGGGGAGGTTGAGGAGGTTGGGGAGGAATAACCCTGGGAGAAATGCCTGATGTAGGTGATGGGGGGATGGAAGCAGCAAACCACCATGGCGTGTGTGTAGCTATGCAACAATCCTGCAAGATCTGCACATGTACCCCAGAACTTAAAGTACAATTAAAAAAAAAAAAAACAAGGCCAAACTTAAGAATGATGATCTGGTTATCTGCTAGAAGAAATTTCTAAATGCTAAAGCATACAAAATGTGGCCTGGCTACTTCTAACAATCTATGATCAGATATGGGAGGAAAGGAATGATGTAACTTTGGAACTTATAATTAAAAAGAAAACAGAGTGTATAAATTGTGGAAATTTGTTCACTGAGAACACAAAGACAGAGGGAGGGGAGCATCACACACTGAGGGGGGCCAAGTGAGGGACAGCGGCGGGGGAGGAAAGGTCAGGGAGAGATAACATGGGGATAAATGCCAGATGTAGGTGATGGGGGGATGGAGGTAGCAAACCACATTGCCATGTGTGTACCTATGCAACAATCCTGCATGATCTGCACATGTATCCCAGAACCTAAAGTACAATAAAAATTAAAAAAAAATGAATGAATTTGCCCAAGACCAAACAAACAAACAAACAAAAAAAAAATTGCAGAAATTTGAAAACTGGTCATGTGGAAATAAAGGAAAAAAGTATTTCAGGACAGGAATCCAAGAGAGCTGCAAAGCAAACTTGCCAGAGAAATTATGACTAAAAGCAAGTCAGGTTCTAACAGTCAAGATAATGAGTAAAAATCCCTGAGGGCATGTCAGAAATGTTTAAGGCAGCCCATCTCAACACAGGACCAGAGGCCTAGGAGAATAGAATGGTTTGAGGAGGAGGCAAGCCCAGGCTGCCTGTGCTGACTCAGAGTTCTGCTCCCCAGCAATACCCTGACCAGGCTCCCCTGGATCTAGGCTCAGCTGAAAGGGTCCTAAGTACTGCTTGGATAACTGCTTTGAGGGGGCACAAGCCATAAGACTTGGCAGCTTCTAGGTGGGATTAAGTTCTTAAGTGCCTGGAATGCAAGAGTAGTAGAAGCTTGGCCATTTCCACCTAGATTTCAGAAGATGTACAGAAAAACCTGGGTGCCCATACAGAAACCTGCGATAGGGACAGAGCCCCCTGCAGAGAGGCTTTACTAAGAAAGTACTGAGGTGAAATGTGGGGTTGGTGGCCCCACAAACAGTCCCACTGGGACACTGCCTAAAAGAGTGAGAATAATAGAGCCACCTCCTTCTGGACCCCAGGAAGTTAGAGCCACCAGCAGCATGCACACCTTTAGTTTGAAAAAGATGCAGACAGTTGTCTCAAACCCTGAGAACAGTCACATGGGCTACACACAGCAAAGCCAGGGAGACAGAATTGTCCGAGGCCTTGGGCGCCCACTCCTCACACCAGTGAGCCTAGGATGTCTGGCATGGTATCAAGGGAGATCATTTTGGAACTTAAGATTTAATGTCTGTCCTGCTAGGTTTTGCATGCGGCCTGTTACCCTTTTCATTGGTTTGATTTCTCCCTTTTCAATGGGAATGTTTACCCTCTCCCTCTACCACCATTGTATGTTGGAAGTAAATAGCTTGTTTTTGAACTTACAGGCACAGAGCTGGAAGGAACTTGTTTTGACTCTCAAATAAAGCTTTAGACTTTGGAATTTCGAGCTGGTGCTGAAATAAGACTTTTGGGGAATATTGAGAAAGGGTGATTGTATTTTGCAGTGTAAGAAGGTTGAAAAATTTTGGGGTGGCCCAAGGTGAAATGATATAGTTTAGATGTTTCTCTCCTCAAAATCTCACGTAGAAATTTGATCACCAAGATTGGAAGTAGGGTCTGGTGGGAAGTGTTTGGGTCCTCAGGGTGGATCCCTCATGAATAGCCTTGTGTCATTCTCACTATAATAAGTTCTCACTCTATTTATCCCTGAAGGAACTGATTATTAAAAAGAACCTGGCTCCTCCCTTCTGTCTGTTGCTTCATTCTGCTCTCACCATGTGATGTCAGTCCCTCTTCCCCTTCCACCATGAGTGGAAGCATCCTGAAACAGAAAGTCAGTGCTATGCTTCTTGTACAATCTGAAAAACCATGAGCCAAATAAATTTCTTTTCTTTATATATTACCCAGCCTCAGGTATTTCCTTTAGAGCAATGCAGACTAATATAATCTTACACCCATCATCTTCTCTTAACCACTGGCCCTGTGGACTTCTAAGTCCAGCATCAAAAACACACACAAAAAACAACGGACGTACCAACTCCCACAATTGCCTATGGCCTGAGCCTTGATTGATACCCTAAGCAAATAATCAAATTCATAAATTGACAGATATGGATGAATTGAAATATAATTATTTTACTTTGAAAAGTGAATAAATGAGAGTCTTTTCCATGTCAAATTGGTTAAACTTTCAAAAAACGGTAACATTCTGTGCACAAATTTTTGCAGGGCAGAGAGATAAAATTATTTTATATCAGCATATTAAAATGCCAGTATATTATCTACTAAAATACTGGAATATCTGCATGTCCATTCATAAAGATAATAACATTTATTAATATTAATTACTGGCACATGATTTTAGAAATCAGACATACATTGCAATTCCAAGAAATACGTTTTTCTGGATTTGACACCAAAGTTAGGAATCCTATCATGGCTATTCTATTTACTTCGGTTTTCTGGCATTGCCACTAGATTTAGTCTTCCAGAGGAAAAGGGAACTGCCAAGTCATGTTAAAAAGAATATATTGTGCCAATCTTTGAGAGAAATGCCTAAGGGGAAATCTTGACTTAGTTCAGATTGCCTCTGCAGAATGTGTTGGGGTCTATGGAGACAGACAAATGTTTGTATGAGAGCCTACTCCCGATGATTTGTGATATTTGAAAAAAAAAATCCCCTAAGTATGAGGCAATGCTTTCTATTCATTATCAAAAGTTATCACAGACAAGCGTCAACCTGAGACCTTGTTCTGTCTTTCATTTTTAAAATACAAACCCCTGCAAGTAACAATGGATCTACCCCTTCCACCCTCATATCACAGGTACCATAGTTGCATTTCTTTACATATATAATTTGCATACGCATGTTATATTATATATATGTGTACATACATGTGTATCCATATCCATACATATACATATATATCCATATATGTATTTGTCAGAGTAACTAATAGACTTAACAATTTGAAAACTACACATGCAGAAACATAAAACTGTTTTCTTTTTTTTTTTAATTTTGTTGTAGAAAGTGATTTATTTAGAGATCAAGAGAGAGAAACAGGAGAAGGAGAGAGAAAGTAAAAGCTAACTCTCAAACTGGGGGAGAGAATCCAGAAAGATGGAATCCAGGAGAGGAAAGCAGCTTCCACCCTGAGTGGAAGCGAAAAGAGAGAGATGGAGTTTAGGAGGGGAAGACAGGCTTCCATGAGAGAGTGTGGAAGGGGACTCCAGAGGGGAAATCCAGGAGAGAGAAAGATGGCTTCCACGAAGGGAGTGTTCGTGGAAGGGGACCCTAACATCGAGTCCCAGAAACAAAATTTTAATGACATTTTTGTCTATAAAATAACATAGTTAAGTATTTGGGAGGCATAGCTTTCTAAAAATCTATTTATGTGTTTATAACCATTCATTTATCTGTCATCCTTCCATCAATTTATTCATCTATCTATTTATCCTTTTATATACTTCTTTATCATTTTAGCTGTCCTCCTCCATTATAATTGCTTAAACAGAAAATCATGGAAGACATTCATTGGCTTTCCTGCCATTATTTACTATTTGTTTAAATGTTTCTTCTTTCAATAATGAATTATGTAAAAGAAAAGTTAAAAAAATGAACAGCAAATAGAAAGTAAACATTTAGATATTTTTAAATGAAATTTTGTGACAAATACTAGATTAACAATAGAGTAAATAATTCAGTGACTAGAATATTTATCTTAAAATATACCATCATTTTTCAGATTTATGGCTATTGTCAGCAAAATGGTTTTAGTCTGAATCATCTATATAATTTTCTGAAAGTGTTTTTTACTTTATGCTACCCTTGTCCCAAGCCCTAAGGAGTAATGATATCTTTTACATAAGCAAGAACTACAATAATTCTTAAAAGCAATATACAATGTTTCTCTTGAACCAGATAAAGTAAAAGTAAAAATTCTACGTGGGTTTTTGCCCAAGTTTGACATTTACATTAATTAATTTTTAGCTCTTCTACAATTATTACTATAAATTTGTCTATACAAAAACATATTTTAAAATCCCACACAAGCCATTGAAACAATAGGC